>MU628452.1:0-143681 GCA_025688805.1 Aspergillus egyptiacus
CCTCCCTCTATCTCGCGTCCCCCCCCTTCAAGATCGATTCTAAAAGACCTAATATTTCCCCTCTACACACTCTCCTTTGCCCGGTCCTTCGCCGTTGGTTCGTTGCTTCAATTCTTCCGCGCCCGTTGTAGCATCAAATCACGCAACATAGCTCTTCCGTTCCACGCCCATCCGCCTTACTCCCCACATAGCCTCTCTCCCCTTCTGCCTCGAACATCAACCCCTGAGCTGGCCAGTGGAATATCCATAACCGGGTGTTTGGGTTGCACGCGCCCAGTATGGACGGGGACATCAGTCTCTCCCAATCTTTGGGCGGGTTACGTATAGCAAATCCTGACAATGCCTCATTACATTCATCCGAGGATGCCTCGACTCCGGCCGCTAGTGCTCCTCCAGCTTCAACGACGTCGGTCGACGCAAAAAGCGAACCGACGATGATTGACCAACAGGCCAGTGCAACACCATCCTTTCCCGCGGCCGAAAATCGAATGTCCTACCAATCATACCACTCCGACTTCCAACAACCTGTCTCAAACTATGGCGCGCCGCCCCCCTCTCAGCCCCAGCATCCTCTTCCTTCTAGCTCATCGCGCCCTACGTCGGCTTTATTCACAAATGGGAATGCACCGGCTTCGGCTGTTCGAGAAGCTCCATACCGAATTCGGACCGATTCTGCTGCATCGTCCGCTTCTGAAAGTTTAGCGCGCGCCGAATCTCGCGGAGGTTCGGCAGCTTACCAAGCTGGAGTACCCACCCGCGATAACAGCCATAGCGAACGCGCTTACCGCACGACACAAATACCTCCCGTGAATGGGGCCGCGGTGGTGCGCCAGCCGTCTCGAGCGCGCCCTCCGGTTGCGCCGCAACTGTCCGGCTCGCCATACGGGATGGAGAACGGCCCAATGTCGAGTAGCGAAGAGTGGCAGGAACGCGGTGCTGCCGTGACAGTGAGACAGGAGATAGACGCCAATGGGAAGCCGATCGCCCGTTATATCAAGAAAGGGGTCCGAGATTTCTCTTTCGGTCACACTCTCGGCGAAGGTTCTTATAGCACCGTTGTATTGGGGACGGATCGCCAAACCCTCAAGGAGTATGCGATCAAGATATTGGATAAACGGCACATCATCAAGGAGAAAAAGGTCAAGTATGTTAATATTGAAAAGGATACCCTGAATCGTCTTACCGATCATCCGGGAGTCGTCCGGTTGTATTATACATTCCAGGATGAACGTTCACTGTACTTCGTCCTGGACTTGTGCAAAGGAGGCGAGTTGCTGGGCGTCCTAAAGCGAATGACCACGTTTGACGAAGAATGCACGAAATTCTACGGCGCCCAAATATTAGACGCGATCGACTATATGCATAAACGCGGTGTCATTCACAGAGATTTGAAGCCAGAAAATGTTCTGTTGGACAATCAGATGCATATCAAAATCACCGATTTCGGGACAGCGAAAATACTCAAGCGGCAACAGTCCACTCAGAATACGAGTGGCTTACCACCACTAGAATCGGAGGTGCCAGAGGAGGAGCGTGCCAGTTCCTTTGTTGGTACAGCGGAGTATGTCAGTCCTGAACTGCTGACAGATAAAAATGCTTGTAAAGCGAGCGATCTCTGGGCCTTTGGCTGCATCATCTACCAGCTTTTGGCCGGCCGACCACCGTTCAAGGCCGGCAATGAGTACCAAACTTTCCAGAAGATCGTTGCGCTGGACTATGAATTTCCCCTTGGCTTTCCCAGTGTTGCGCGTGATCTGGTCGAGCGTCTGCTCGTTCTTGACCCTGCCCGTCGACTCCCCATTGAACATATCAAGAATCATGAGTTTTTCCAGGGTGTAACGTGGGGCATGGATCTGTGGAAACAAAAAGCGCCGCGCTTGAAAGCTTATAGTCCCCCGCCCCGCGAGCCCATAAAACTGAACGGTGGCTCCGACGGGGACAGCTTTCCACCCGGCATCAACAGGGCAGCTTCAAATGCGACTAACACGCGGGTGGTGCCCAGGTTGGTCACCGAATTACCCGCTCCGAGCCAACTCGACATCGAGTGGTCCCCTGTGTTGACGAGAACCAACGAGAGAATCCTAAAGCTAGGAAACCTAGTTGTCTTGTCTTCTCCAGCCTCGCACAGTCCCGTCTCCAAGCATGGTGAGTATGAAGCTCCAAAGAAGTTTTCGCGTTTCTTTGGTGGCAGCACGACCAAGAAGCGGCAGCGGTTGGTCATGATTACTTCCTCTGGCCGAATAATTATGGCTGCTGCTGGGGGTGAGGAGAAAAAGGTGAAATTAGAGCTGTCCCTGCTTGCTCCGGGAACCCATTATCGCACATCTACAGATTCCAAGGGAGTGTCATGCTGGGTCGTAGATACGGTAAGAATGCCTTCGGATCAGCCGCTCGCACACGCTTACTAACATATTATAGCGCGAGAAACATTTTGTCTTCGAAGATCCAAAGCCGTCGTCGAGCAATGTCGGCACGACAGCTTTATCTGCACAGGAATGGCTTGATGCTCTTGACCGAGCACGCGAGATGGCTCAGGCTCAAAACCATAACGGCCCGTATTCCTCTGATGAGGCATTCCATAACATGTCCTCCGGCTTTTCAAGTCATGCGAATACATTGGATCGAGGCTCAGAAGCTCCGCAAGAAGGAGCGCCTTCGGGACGAGCAACCCTCGTTAAACATCAAGGAACTGATTCCGACTCGGTCAAGGGAAAGAAACGCTTTAGTCGTCGCCACTCGAAAAACGGCCTAGCCGCAGTTTTTTAAAAAGGCCAATATGTCTTGTGTTTTTGACTGATATCCCCATTAGTTCCGCGTCCCTGATTGTCCATATCTCTACTCCTTGCCCTCCTCTTTTTTCCACCCCATCTGGGATCTGAATGGCTACTGCGCAGGGTCGCAGTGCTTCAAATTTTGTCTTTATTGCTGAGATATACCACCGCTGAAACCCCATTCGCACTTCATTGCTCTTGTGGATATCATCATCCTATTTGTGATTATAGGCCGCGTGAAACACATCCAGATCTCCCTCCACTGACAAGCGAATGGCTCTCTCATTTTCTCTCCACCGATGATGGTTTCTGATATCATAACGGTCACAACCCGGCCAGCACAATTCCCTTTGTCCATATTCCCTTTGTTTGCATCTGTAAGACTTTTTCTCCTTCGTGACGCGATTCCATTCTAGCCTTCAGCAATCAGCGCTTAGTTTCCCATTTCGTCTTGCAAATCATGAGCGGCCCATTTTCTTTCTTTTCTTTCTTATTTTCCTTTTGACTCTCCCACTTCCAAGACTCGTTGTGTTGAGTCTACGATGTGTCTCTTCCCCCTTTTTTCCCGGTTTAATCAAATCCGTTGTCGATCTTGGCTTGGTTTGATATTGTTGCTGCATTTAGATGGGAAGTAGTGTGCATATATCCCTCATCTGATACGTTTTTCTTCCTCTATTCCCTCCCACCCAGCTGGAATCTTTTTACATACTATACTCTGAAGCCGTATATATTTACATTACAGTTTTTGTGTTCATTCATCGAGATAATGTTGAAGCAGTGAAGAGAGGTCTTGGTGTCTTGAGTGCATATAGTTGTACAGCAGTACTTTGTTCGATATGCGCGAAAGGTGCGGACTTGGTTTGGTTAGGACTGCTAGTCTTTCGCAGCATAGTAGGGATCTAGCAGTCGCAAGGCACGAGATGACTAAAGCTAAGATGCTTAGAATCGAATTGAAGCAAGCGATAATATATTGAAAGGTATTTGGGTAGGGTATTGTCATGAATGCAGGGTATCGATATGAAAACAAAAGGCGAGTGGACACTGCACACCTCCGGCAGACACTAGTATGTGCAGGTGAATGGCAGTCAGATAAAAAGCCAATCAACTTGAGAGTCATCCAATTCCTGGATCCAGTCGAAATCATCGTCGTCGTAAAAGTAATCGTCAAAAGGACTTAGTGGCGAGGTCGTCGAGGGGGTGGCAGTAGTGGTGGTTGGAGTGGCAGTGAGCGAGGGCGATCGCAACGCAACAGAAGACATACTGGAATCGTGATCTACACCTGTACGGAGCTTCAACCGCTCCTCACGTCGGAGATCGCGCTTCCGCCACATCATATTGAGAACCCATGCGGCATTTCGGACGTTGACGCTGGTGATATGGAAGTACAGGGTTCGGAGTGTTTCGAGCATAAATGGACGCTGAGCCGGATCTCTGCATTCTGCCCCAGCAATAAAGGAAGGCCAAATGAGGCATTTGAAATGAGGATCAGAGGGCGGAATGAGAGACATTTGGTGGATGAGGAAAGCTGCGACTTGGGAGTGGTCTGGCGGCAGGCCAAATGTTGTGGAAATGGTAGTGGCGCCTGGACGGGGCCGGGAAAGAACTCGCGTGGCATAGAGATACACGGCCGCTTTGTAGATGCTGGCCAGTGCGATGCGCATAGAGAGGTCCTCGAGATAGAGATAACTTTGGAGCGACTCTGCCCAGGCGACGGGGTCGAATGCTTGAATATGCTTCGGGAGATTCTCGGGGCATTGGAGTGGATTGGATCCCAAAGGAAGATACTCAGATGGGAAGACAGTGCGTGGTTGCGACTCGGGGTCCTCGTTATTGCTGAGGTCGAAGAACGCATGGATAAAGAAGATGGCCTCTAAAAGATAAGCAGGGCAGCCAACCCACGTGGTCTCCTCAAGACGTTTCAGGACAGGTGCTCCCATTGCGGAAGTGTAGAATGGCTTTGAGAGAGAGCCGGGTCGAGCAAGAGTGGCGCCCATGAGTTGGATCCTGTACGGAGCTGTTAGCTTAACGAATCTCTATAGGATGATACAGTGAATCAAGGTTGGCCAAACTCACACAAGGCACCCATCAGTAGCGAAATTGTCTAACCAGTTCAGCATCGACTGGGTTTGTTCCGTTTTGCCGTGTTTGCGGCTCTCTAGTAATTTCTTGGCTCCTTCTAAATGGAACTTCCATGCTCCATGACCCGATTCGATGGCATCCATCAAGGCCAACACCATGATTGCTGCTAGTGTCCTGTTATCATTGCGCAAATCGGGGTCGCAAATATCCTGAGACAGTTGGTGCAGTGCGCGTTGCTTGAGCCCTAGGAAATGCTCATATACCTTGGGGCACGAACGCCGAGATAAGGTGCCGAGATCGGTTGGCCCAGCCTCGTTTGGTGGTGAAGGTATTCCGCTGGTTGAAGAACTCGATGCGGGCCATGGCGTCGGGGAGAACTCTCCATTCGTCTGGATAACGTAATGCAAAGCGCCCATGGCGGCAAGAGAGTGGGCGATGACAGGAGAGTCACCAACCAAGGGAGTGAGGTCGCGGAACGGATTTCTCACATCGGAATACAGCGTTAGGTAGCCTGCGAGGTTCCGGTTGACTATGAGCGAGGAGATGACTAGTCAGATAAAAGACCCAATGCACAACCATGGCGGTCAATAACATACAGTGGTCTATATAGAACCTGGAGAGCCGGCTGCAGTCCTGAAACAATGGGTCCACAAGCATCCGTGGAGCCGGGACATTGCTGAAAGCCACATCTTCCCTGGGGGCAGTCCATGTCGTTACCGAACTGTCGGCACCAAACTCATCAGATGGACGCTGCTCGGTATCCGCGGGAGCCAACGACTTTGCGTTGCCAGGTAGACTAGCGGCGTCGGGGACAGAACGGTTGACTCCTTCATCAGTTTTATGTGTACCATTATTTGTTTTTTTGGCCTCGCCAAAGCTGCGACCCATCATCTTGCCCCGACTAGCCACTCCACCTTTAACCCAAACGAGGGGCTTCTGGTACCCCAGACACTCCTTCCCCGCATTTCGGCACTTCCGGCACGTGGGGAGACCATTGTCGCAGATAATGCGGCGGCGGCGGCAGGTATAGCAGCCTTTGTTCATGGCGTTTCACCGAGATAGCAAGACTGAGGATCGGAGTACCCGAGCATGACACCACCACTCGCCATACTTAGAGAGACAGAGTTGTGGAAGGAACGGAGAAACTGGCGGGTGGGATGAGAATCAGCGGCAGGGCATTCGGGATAAAAAAGCTCTGGCAAAAGGAGCACATGGGGGAGAAAGGGAAAAAAAAGCAACGATGGTTCAACGAGTCAGCCCGCATCGGTGAGGTCAAGAGGAAGCTGAGATCAATAATCAATTGTCCGCCGAAGCCAAAAGCGGGAGGTCACGTGGACTGCCGATAAGGAAAGCTTATCTAGATCCGGCCCTGATAACAGATAACAGATTACCGTACATTACCTTACCATACGGTGCCGTTGCCCCGTGACTGCACGCCGAGTCGCTGCCCTGGCCTTCCATTCACTCTTCCAAAGTTTCAGCTTTCAAGTTTCAAGACTGGACCCCTCCGCCATGGGCTTCTGCTAGTTGGACTCTTGGAGCTATCTGTCCTTCTTTTGTGAGTTGCTGTTTCTACCCTGTTGTTTTCGGCGATTCTGCTCTGCGACCCTAGAGTTTTGATCTCTTTTTTACTGATTGCGACACTCGAGGTAGCAGTATACTTGGTTGTCGTTCTAGTCCCTCGGCCGCGTCTCAGCGGAGTCCAGCCTCTTTCCCACTGAGATCTCCACTACACTCTATGTGCTATGCCTTTTTGATGACACGCACAGCAAGTGATTTGGTGTCTGGCCACCCGCAGAATCTTTTATCATGCCAACAAAACCCACCGTGCCCACGATACACTCAGAAATGGTTTCCCAGGCGCAAGTCCTCGATCGCTCCGTGCCGGCGCAAAGCGCACCACCGTCGTCTGTGTCGCGTCATTCTCACTCAAGTCGGAGACATCGTTCGAGCCGATCCCATCACGGCGGGCAGATTCATCAGCCTCAGAACGATTTTCCTATCTTTACCCATACCGGTGATGTCGAGATAGTGATCCGCGCCGGTCGCCAGGAAAATCGCTACCTCCTGCATCGGCTCATTCTAGCGCAGTGTTCCGGTTTCTTCGCGACTAGCACCCAGGAGGAATGGTCCGGCCAAACTGCGACAAGCCGACCATTGAATCATCCAGATCCGACGACCCTGTCACGAATCAGTGAGGATGGTTCGTCGCTATCCAATGGCTCCACCTTGGCGCAGTCCGACGCCGGGGTAACTCAACTGTCGCCGGGGAAGAAGCGATGGCGTTTTGAGTTGGACTGGGAGAATAAGGCGGATGATGAGGAGCCAATACTCGTACAGAGAGTATGTGTTTCCTTCTACACGATAAACTGACAGTGACCGTAACTAACGCGATCTAGCCCCCAAGTACTTCTGGTCCCATTGCTAGCGACTTAGGACCATATGCGAAACCGATGACCAAGCCGTCGAGTAACCATACTGTATATGCTCGCTCTATGGCGAACCTTGTAGGTTTGCAGTCTGTTATCCATCTGCCCCATAGGTCGGGTGCGGTTGCGACGGCTGCAGCAAATATGAACGCGGCCAATGAGACCACGATGGATCCCCTACTCCGTGACTATGACAACCTCTTTCGATTGTTCTACAATCATCCGCCAGTACTGAACAGTGTAAACATTGCTACTGCATATGCAGAGTGCAAGGCTCTTCTCGCCCTGGCGGATATGTATGATGCCCTACCCGTGACTGGGCCCCGAGTCGACCATCACCTTTTGGGCTTCGGTTCCCGACTCTTCAAACAAATCGCCAAATATCCGCCGAGCTACCTCAAGCTGGGGTACCTTGCACGAAGTCGTGTCATCTTCTCCGAGGCCCTTATCCATGTCGTCGGCCAATGGCCGGTAGGGCTGCCGCACCTCCGGAACGGACCACTTCCTCCTATAGTGCTAGATATTATCGAGGACAAGGCCGAGGATCTTGAGGATCTCAAGGCACGCATTGACTCCAAACTTTTACGCCTCACTCTTACCACCTCCCGAGGGGAGCGTGTCACCCCTCAAACCGCATACTTGGACTGGCTTGCTGTTTCCCTCTTCCGACAATGGCTTGTCGACAGCACTACCCCACCGCCTCCCTCGATACTCAAGAACAATTCCAATTCTCCAAGCCATGCTAGCCATGCGCCACCTGTAACGACGCCTACAACTCTTTCTGCATCCCACCCGAGAGGCCTACCTTCAATGGCCACGGCAGCGGTCTCACCGGCTCGCGTCTACCGTCTCATTGGCTCCTCCTCAACGGAAGCCTACCTTTCGCATGAGGAGCTCAAAAAGTTTCTCAAGGTCCATCCAACATCATCTTCCGGCCCCCTGTACACGCGCGAAGTGCTCAAACGATTCGAACGTAAAATGGACGAGATCAAACGGCTGGCCCGTGAAATCGTCAAACCACTCATGCGAAACTTCCTTGAATTGGATATGAAGGGAGGCGAGCTTAGCGATGCTATTCCCTATCTCACCTGCATCAAAGTTCAAGATGACGATATTCCTTGGGAATGATTTATGACCGATATGATACTGATCGATACCCAAGTTTTTCCCTTTTTTCTCTCTCTGCTTTTTACGACTTATGACGCCAGATTTCATGAATCCACGTTTGATCTATAATATATCTTCTTTTTCGGCTTTTTCTTGTCCGCATTTCGAGTCTCTGACACGGCACCCATCCGGATGTTTCTGATGAAGTGACGAATCATTTACTTACTATTGGCTTATTTTGGAGGTCGCCTCCTTCCTCTGTACCACTTTGCTCATCTGGGCAAGTCCTGTACCCACTGGATTCATTCCAATTAGCAGGTCAGAGTCAATGTACAAAACACTTGAAGTCTTTCACAAGGTCAGTCCCATTTGCGAGACGGGGAAGCAAACCACGTCCATGCTACACCAGCATATTCACCCATGTATGCGTCCTATCAGCTACTTCGTACTACTGGCAAGTCACTCCCAATCGCAGATAGGTATAGTAGTACCTGGCGGGAGTCTCATCTGTGCAGCGCGGTGTAACGAGCAGAAAATCCCCTAGGCAACAATAACAGCTCTTGAAAAGCCTATAGGTAGCAGGCACACATCTGTCTTTAGATGCTTACACGCACTCCGAACTCCGAACGTCCGACACCGAACGTCCTTATAAAAACCTATAAATACTACATCGACGACCATTTCCATTCTCCCCAGCCATCATTGGAAAGGTCGAGGAGGGATGCTTGGAAGGGACTGTTATATAAAGCAGTGCGTGCTCAAGGGTATACATATATATAGTACAGTTTATTATATCAGAAGGCCTATTGTAGTTTTTGGTTTTATTTCCCAATAACCTCCACGCCTCCCATCCAAGGCCGCAGTACGTCCGGAATGACAACTACCTTCCGGTCCGCATCCCATCCGTTCTCCAAGATAGCAGCCAACACTCTCGGCACCGCCATCGCGGTTCCGTTCACGGTATGCGGGAAGCGAGATTCCTTGGCTGTCCCTCCGCGCACGCGAGTTCCCAATCTCCGGGATTGGTAGTCCGTGCAGATGGAGGCGGAGGTGACTTCACCCCAGGCATCATCGAGGCTGTTACCGCGCATGCGGGATGGGAAGAGCGCCTCGATGTCGCGCTTTCGGGCGGCGCTGGCTCCGAGGTCACCGGTGGGCATCTCCAGGATGCGACAGGGGAGCTGGAGGGAGGTCAGAATCTCTTTCTGGACCATGATAAGTTCGTCAAATAGGTCGTCCGAGGTTGGTGAAGATGTCGTAGGAGCATTGTCGGCCCAGCCGAACATTTCGACCTTGGTGAACTCGTGGACGCGGTACAGGCCTTTTGTATCTACGCCGCGAGAACCTGCCTCGGCGCGGTAGCAGCGGCTGGGGCCGACGAGCTTGAGAGGGAGGGATGACGGGTCGATATCACGGCCGGCGTGCATGGCGGCAAGAGGGATCTCGGCCGTAGCGGCTAGAGACCGCTGGGGCTTGGCTCTGTCCTTCTCGGCTTGCTCAATCGCCCAGATCTGTTGCTCGTTGTTCTGGTCGCGAGGTTGGAAGCCACAAGCATCCGCGACATATGAGTAGACGATGGACGGTGGGGAGACGGGGATCCAGCCATGGCGCCGGGCAACGGACAAAGAGTACTGAATAAGGGCTTGTTCGAGAATAGCGCCGTCACCGGTGAGAAAGTACCAGCCCCATCCTGTGGTGGTTGCGGCGCTGGCAAAGTCAATCAGACCAAGCGTAGAGCCAATGGAGACGTGAGATCGTGATGGGTCGGGATTTTTAGTCCACGAGGGTGGCGCCCGCGGGTCGAAGTTGAGGTATTCGACGAGAGCAGGCTCCGAGCCGACGGGGGTGTGCGGGGAGGAAATATTGGGTAGGGAGAGGGCGAGTTCATGAACTTCTTCGCCGTATGATGTCTTGCGATCTAACAGTGCGACAGATTGCTCTTTTAATCGCTGCGCTTCCGCACGAAGTGCGGGCTCTTGTTCCTTTTCTTTCGGATCGGTGGCCGGGTTCTGCAGCCTGCCAATCGTTTTCTCCAGCGCTTTTATCCGTGACCGAGAAGGCAAAAGCTGCTGATCGATCTGGCGGAGTTCATCGGAGAGATTCTGTATTCTAGAGGGGTAGTCAACGTGCGACGGATAGTTCCGATCTCGACAGTTCTGCGCGTAAAGCTCGGCGTTCTGGCGGATATGCTTGATGTCGGGGGAAGGTTTCGGGGCAGTCGGAGGCCGCGCCGCAGAGGCAAAGGAGCGACGAGAAAGCCTGCAATATATGCAAACTCTCTGGGGGAAGACAGCCATTCTGACCTTCTGCTTCTTGGGAATTGGCCTCATTTGAGCCGAGTTGAAGCTATCCAAGAGTCCAAGAGCGGGAAATGGACGCATTCTGCCAGCTGCATAAGCTTCACCGCCTATCCCAAGTGATAAACATAGCCTAAACCTAGAATAGTATAGCGGCAATTGTACCAAGGTAACCTGAAGTTCCTTGACAAGTTGACATGAATCTATCTCCATAACTACACCCACAACTGCTCCTCCACTATTACGATGAAGATATGAGGTGCTCAAACAGCGCCTTCAAATAATAAGCTGACTTTTTTGGATACCGAGCCTTGTCCGGAGAATCGAAGTCGATGAATGTGCTTCCAAATCGATCTGTATAGCCAGCGGCCCATCCTGCTGCCGTTAGCATCAGGAAAAATGAAAGTTGTGAAAGAAGAAAATAGCCCAGTTATCGTTAAAGATCCAGGCAAAGTATGATAGGATATCCACACCGTCTTCCCGGACGGCGCGGGCGAGTCCCCTGATATAACCCTCGAAGAATCTCATCCGGAATGTCTCATTGAGCACCTCCGCGGTAGGTGCTATCAGGCCCTTAGCGGTGGTGCCGTTCTCTGTGACAGTATAGAGGCATATTATAGCGGTTTCAGATCCAGTTTAACAGCTTGCGAAAGCCGGTTGGCCCCATTCGCAGCCAAGGTGTATCTGATTCTTCACCACGAGAGACACCTTTACGGTTCGTGTCGTGCACGTGGACATTGCCTTTGTGGCATTGATATCTGGAGGTGTGTCTTTGTGTGGCACAAAGAAGGCTGTGTACGAGTTCATACCGTAGAAGTCGGAGCTTCCCAAGACCAGCTTGGATTCCTCAGGGGTGAAACGCGGTAGACGGTCGTCGACCTGAGCCCGCATCGACGCCGGATAATCACCGCTTCTGTATAGAGAGTCGGCAAACCAGGTATTTTCAAACTCTCGTGCCCGCTCTGCTGCCTCTTGGTCTTCCGGGTCATCCTCATCCCAAGATTCTGACCAATTTCCATGGAGGGTAATGCCAATGGTTCCTCCTTGTTGCAGCTGGGAACTATTCGCGGTACAATTTGGAAGCATGCCCCCATAGCGGTCCTCCAGAGTCTGGGGTATGTCGCAGTGAAATAGCGTCACAAAGGGCGTGATTCGTTCCGGAACAGTTCGTCAACGAGGTTCTCGTAGTATCTGATGCCTTGCTTAAATCATCAAGGGACTCATTTGTCTCGTACTCCAGCTCACCGAGACGATTGATCCGGACCAAGAATTCAATGATTCAATGGGCTGTGTCGCTTGGCCCGGACTCGGACACGATGTGATGGCATTGGTTATTTCCGTTAATCCTCGCTTTCGCATTCTTGTGCAAGGCCTGCAAGCCCAGCCGTTATTGAGAGCGGAAACCGAACTTACAATGGACAGATCCAAATCCTTGGTAGCTCTCCTACCTGGGTCACAAGTCTGAATGTTGAAGCGCCACTAATCACTGGGAAAGTAAATATGGCCGGGTTCCAACTGATTGGAATCGTTGGAGACCATCAGCCCAGCTCATGTGTATAATAGCTCGCTGAAGCCCTTCATTTCCCCAGGGACCTTAATCGCTAGCCCTAACTTCTTCCGACGAAGCCGTTGTTTAGTCATCATGGCGAAGGAAACTGTCACAGCAGACACCGTGGCGGATCTTCCTCTGAAGAGCGCCAACCGGGTGGAGGAGGCTGTTCTCGCGGGTCTGATAGAGGAAGATGTCTGGAAGATCTCTCAAGAATCGCTGACCGTACGGTCTTGGACAGGAGTCCGCCTGAGCGTCATCCTGTTCGTGCAGGGTTGCAACCAGGCAGGTTATGGTGTGGACTGGGCCGTCATCGGCGGCATCAATGCCTACAATCCCTGGAGAAACTACTTTGGGGGTTTCGAATAGTCTGGTCAACTTATGGTCTGATTAACACATTAATGCAGATTGGCATCGTCTGCGGCGCGCCGTTCCTGGCCCTCTCCGACATCATTGGCCCTCGCAGCGTCGATTTCATCGGCAATCTCATCATCATAGCCACTTCCATCATGCAGGCCACGGCACCAACAGTCAAATTGTTCATGGCAGGTCGATTTCTGGTGCGCTTTGGCTCAACCTTGCTCTCGAGCTCGCAGTATATGGGTGAAATATCGCCTGTCCATCTGCGTGGCCTGATGGTCGGTATCTTCGGCGCCTGCTTCCAGATCGGCCGTCTATGCATGGCAGCTGCCATGATCGACCTTGCTAAGGTGGAAGGTAACCTGCAATGACGTCTTCCCCTCTATCTCAACCTAGTATTCCCCACCTTGGTCTGCTTGGGCATGTACACACTATGTCCCGAGTCAGCTCGCTACTATATCATGCGGAGCAAACGCGATACCGCTAAGAGAGTTACAGCTCGCTATCACTCAACAAGCGGCGATTTGGACCAGCCAATTGTTGGGATCGTCGTCTCCCAGATGGAAGCCTCCATCGAGAACGAACGCGCCGGCCGCCAGAGTTTCTGGGACTACTCTGTCTTCCCCAAACGCACCGTGCGCTACCGCCTCCTAGTGCTCTTCTCATACTCTATTTTTCAGCAAATGGAATAGCGGCGGCATGATAAAATAACCCTACTACGTAAGATCAAGGGCCCTCACGAGCGCACCATAAAATCCGTCTAACAACTCCGCCGCCGAACCATGATCTTCCTCGGCCTCGGCACCATGATCCTCTTCCAAACTACCACCACCATTACCTCCTGGCAATAAGGCATCGCCGGCTCCAGGGCCGCCGCGGCCCTCGCCATCCTCTGAATTTACCTGTACCAGACCTTTTCCGGTATGTTCGTCGCGACCATGCACAATCTGTACCCTATTGAGATCCTCTCGCTGCCCCTGCGCGCTAAGGGGATGGGCCTGCATGGACTCATCTAAGGCGGAGCGGAGCGGGAGCGCTCCAAACGTACGGGATCTCCGAGGGGATCAATAAGATCGGGTATAAGATCTGGATGGTGTATATTGTTTACATTACTGTCCAGTTGGTCCTGTCGTATTGTGTTTTCCTGGAGACGTCAGGCCTTTCGCTGGAGGAGATTGATGCCGTCTTTGAGACGCCGGGTGTGGCGCCCGTGAAATCGTCCAAGGATATCTCCAAGGCTAAGAGGCGAACGGCAGAAGAAGGTAATCGGGAGCTTGCGCCTTGATTACTAGTGTCTGTTTTGCCATTCTCAGAGTGTCCTGGCGGTCTGGTCTGTCATAGACTATAGGGGCGGTTATTCGCGTGGCGGGTTACTGAATTTAGCAACGATCAAACAAGTGCCTGTTCATTTTAACTGTAGACTATTTCCTCACTCTCAGGTTCTAGGCTCTAGGCTCGAGGCTGTTTCTTATATACATCGTCAGAAAGACACGTGATGGGGTCCAACGATCCTTCTTCCTTCCTCGTCGACCTCCAAAGTGATAGCAATGACCTGCTTTCCATTACTACAACAGCACTTAACCCAGGAGTAGCCTTGCTGTGCATTTATTTGATTGGTAATAGTAGATAGGCGACCAGATCCTACTGGCCGAACGGGCGTTGGAAACCTTAAAAGACAGAAGATATTGCAGCGCAAGTATACCAAAAGCGAAACAAGGTCCTAATTTGGGAAGGAAACCGCTAATTTGCAGCACAAAGCTTGATCCGATTCCGTAATTCTGGGAGGATATTTAGGCATTGGATCGTTGTTTCCAATCGGTCCTCAGCATGTTGACGCTTAACCCCTGGATGCGCCGCATCTGTGGTTGAGTCGCATGTGGACAGAAAAGAAACGAAGACCAAGGACGTGTTGGATTTCCAACTGGCCCAGGAAATGCCGGCTCCTATACCGCAAATACGTACCTTGAGTACTTTGGCAGCTACGACATTAAGGTCTGCTAGCTGCCATGTTGTCACGTTGTCGGACGGGAAACACGATGGCTCTGCATGCATGCGTAGCCGACAGACAACAGACAGGTTCGGAAATTTTATGGTTGCCTGCAGGCCGGAGTCAACTCTGACGCGTTTTCTGGAACGCTCCATAGACTCCCAGGCTATTGCTTCTATTCGAAGAAGGCCCCCTGGCCTGGTACCACCTTCGCTGCCGCAACGGTGATACAACAACGTACGCAGCGGTTGCATGCAGACCGTTCGGAAACGGCCACGAATGGGGGAATTAGCAGGAGGGTGTCAAGAGAATGGACTCCTCCGTCCACAAGTCCAAGTGGATGCTGAAGAGGGACGTCTCTCAGGCGGAAAGGTCTCGCACTCGGTCACGGGCGCATCAACGGCTACCGTTCGTCCTGTTCTAACCCGAGAACATAACTGGCAAAAAGCGGGTTTATCGGGTTACCGGGTAGATATTGGCTTCAAACCTTATTCAGAATCAGACCCCTTTCAGTGATTCTCGGACTCAAATTTCGCGTGTGTAACAAACGGACCGCATGGCCTCGGGCATGTCTGCATTTGTCTGTCAGATGTTTCGGCAAAGCTCAGCTGCGTTTGCGCCTTGCCCAAGATGCACAAGTCACCCCAATCGACGGGAGACCGAGTGTCCTTTCTAAGACGGTACAATCCTCACCGACTCGTCCTTCTACCAGCAGATCCCAGAAGCGGCGTAGATGGACCCTTTAATCTCCAGACCGACTCTAGGACGCGCCCGGACTTCGTCATGATGGTGTCACAATTTGGCGACAAACGAGGCGGCCCCTACCCAGAAGACTGGTCCTGGAAGGGGCCACAAGAGCCAATTGACACAAACGGCCCGGAAACGGACTGATAAGACAGCACATACGGTGAAGAAAATGCAATGGCAGTTGTGCGATTGCATTCGACTCGTCGTGCCATAGACATCGGTTGCATTGGGCACCCTCTCCAGTGGCACCCTGATTGCTCTTGGAGACCAAGAGGCAAAAGGGATATAAACCGAGTCTCCTCAGGTCTTCCTCACACACACATGTCCACCACCACATCTTCCTTCAACGATCATCAGACTCTCCAAGCAACCTCGACCCTTTATCAAGCTCGTACCGTCATCAAAGACATTCAGCCAAGCCGACATCAGTATCGTCGTTGCATTCAAGTCAAACAGAAACAACCGTCTCAGGGCTAAGCAAAGCTTTTCCGAACTATACCACACCTGCCATAATGCCTTCCAAACCTTCACAACAAAAGACTCCTCTTCCTGAGCCCCAGGGCCTCAAGTACGACGAATCTGACATGGCACTTTTCCGCGCGAAGCTATCGTACCACGCTACCATTGATAGCCGGCTGGCCTCCAACGACACAAACCTCGCATCTATCTCTGAACACCAAGCCCGGCTTATCAAACGCTGGGAGATGCTGAAGCAGGTGGAAAAGGATATGATAGAGAAGGGGAAGAGTCTGTCACCTGGGGAGAAGAAGCAGCTAGCGCAGTACGAGTGGCGGTACAAGATGTTGGAGGAGCTGGCGACTCAGAACAGCAGGTGAAGAAGGAGTGACGGAGAGCGACCTCGGTGGTACCTAGGTACAGCGCGGACAAATTGGGGCCTGGACTACCTGGAAGCCACATGCGCAGGGGACGGGAAAATAGCATCGCATCATCGGCGTTCAATTTTTAGATCTAGAATTAGCACCACGCATGAATTGCATTTCCGATACCTTTTTCCCAGTTTCGTAGTGTTTGCATCGCCCAAACTCCGGATTACAATCGTGGTTCGCCTCATCTATGAGTAGTGAGTACATCTCTCTTAAGACCCTGTCGGTTACTCAGGCACGAATATCAGAGTAACCTTCGACCGAGCCTTTGTGTAGACGTCACAATGTAACACTACGGTCTGTGTGGTCGTTGTAACCGTGGCGAGTGTCGAATGGTTTTACCTCCTGATGAGTCCGACGAAGTCTGAAATTCGGCGTGCGAGATTAGGTACTCTGGCAGCATCCCAGACTTTTCGGCTCTTGAGGTCAGCCAGGTACACAATTGTAATTATTCATGACTTCCGATGGATGGGTCAGAGAGCAAGACAACTCGGACCAAGTGCGAGTATCGGCGAGCTCCGATTAACATGGTCGAGCCGTTGGAGACTTGGAGTAGTGGGGCAGAGACAGAGCGACGAAGACGCGGGAGGAGGGGTCGGCACAAGTTGCGATTGGTACTTGAAGGTGAACCCTCAGAAAAGATGAGGGGGTGAGGAAAGGGGAGATCAGAAGGGATACGAGAGAGAAGGAAGGAGATTCCGAACGATGGGATGAGGATGGATGGACGAGAAAAGAAACAGAAGAGGATGAAGATGAGGAAGAGGAAGATGATGAGGGGATGGGATCGAGTAATCAAAGCGAAGGCTGACCTTATCGGCGATGGGGATAACATCATGAATCAAATCAATCCATGACATATAAACTGGCTCGACTCCCTTCTGAGTTCTCCGTTCCTGGCCCAACTTCCAGCTCCTCGTCATATCCACCTTGCTGTCTTACTACTACTGATAATAATAACAATCCATCATGGCCGTCACGTTCATCTCATCCGACAATATCGACCAGGTCTTCGCCCACACCACCAACCTTGCCTCCTCTGCCCTGAACAGTCAAGTCCTCGCTTGCTCCAACGACTATTTCGCCGCCGCCTCCAACCTCCTTACCCCCACACCCCCCATCAACCGACCCGGCGTCTTCATCCACACGGGAGCCTGGTACGACGGCTGGGAAACCCGCCGCCACAACCCAAACCCCTACGACTGGGTCGTGATCAAGCTGGGCGTCGCCAGCGGCGCAATCCAGGGCGTCGAAGTCGACACGGGCTTCTTCGTCGGCAACTACGGCGAAAAGGCCGAGCTGCAGGCCACCTACGCGCCCGGCGTCGAAGATGCCAAAATCGCCGACCCCTCTTACGACGGCTGGACGACCGTCCTCCCCCCGCAGGAATGCGGGCCCGCGCAGCGCCGCGCCTGGAAGTTGAACGATTACGACCCGGCCAACCCGAAGCCTTACACCCATGTGCGGCTGCTGATGTACCCGGATGGCGGGTTCGGGAGGCTAAGGCTGTACGGCCATGCCATTCCGCCGACGCTGCAGTCCACCTCGCAGGACAAGCAGGAGTTGCCGTGTGAGGAGCTCTCGAGTGCGCTCCTGGGCGGCCTGGCCCTGGGTGCCTCGGACCAGCACTACACGCCCTGCTCGAACCTGCTGCTCCCGGGCCGGGGGAAGGACATGGGCGATGGCTGGGAGACGGCGCGATCGCGCGCGCCAGGACACGTCGACTGGGCGATCATCAAGCTCGGCCTGCCGGGCTCTGTCTCGAAGATTGTCGTCGACACTAAGGATTTCCGTGGGAATTTCCCCCGTGCTGTGCGCGTGCATGGTCTGGTTGCTGGTTCTGTTGATGGCGACGAGGTTCCTGCGCATGACCACGCGCGCTGGGTTGAGTTGCTTAGTGGTGATAAGCCTTGTCAGGCGGATACGGAGCATGTCTTTGAAGGGACGGATCTTGCTGCGGGCGGCGAGGATACGAGGACTTTCACGCATGTTAAGCTGACGCTTGTGCCGGATGGCGGTGTCAAGCGGTTCCGGATCTTTGGGAAGAGGGATGCCTCTGCGGGGAAATAGATCCTTCTCTCGTCTAGAAAAGTATCTTATCCTTGTAAATAGTTAAGAATGCACAAATCTTTTGCTCAAACTAGATGCATGCGATATACGCGACGTACGGATGTCCACCTGTTGTAGCGTCGGCGTCAGGATCCGAGAGCAAACATCCTCATACATCCAAACACAGACACACACACAGAGAGAGAGAGAGATGACAGGAGAAAGAGAAAGTCTTCAGTTCAATCTAAACTATTGGTGGGTATCATTACGGCGGTCATTTGAGTATGGTCCAAAACATTTGGCGGAGGAGTTAGTCTAGCTGAGGCCAGTCCAAGGTCAAATCATTCATGGCTGAGCCCATCAAAAATGAAATAATAAACCAATAATAATATTTCAGATCAGGAAACGACATGATGGAACTCCACATGAATAGGTATCAAATATGCAATGTCTCAAAATCGTCGCCAAAAAATAAAGAGAGATATGAAGAAGTGTACACTTATCTATCCCACTATAGAAAGGGGGAACGCCAACCTAATGGAACCTGGATAGTTCATGCGCTCGCGGAACAGGAAAAGGAACAGGTGCCGAAGATCGGGGTCTCAAGAATGCCCATCTTCTTCCGAAACGGCGTGTCCGTCGGAGCTAAGCGATGGCATGGATGATGAAATGCTGCTCGACGTCCCAGAGCCCGCGCTCGCGCTCCCTCCTCCCCGCACTGGCATTCGTGGTCTTGTGAATGTCGGGGTTGGCGCAAGGTAATTGTCAAGCATATCGCTTAGGATGTTTGATCGGACCGGTTTCGGGAGATAGTTGTTCATGCCCGCTTCAAGGCACTTCTCGCGGTCACCTTCAATAGCGCTCGCTGTCATCGCAATGACAAGGACCTCGTTGACATTAGGATCCGGATCCTGTCGTATTGCCCGAGTTGCGTTATATCCGTCCAATGTCGGCATCTGGACATCCATCAGGACCACATGGAATGGACGGCCCTCCTGCGAGCGCGCCCTCAATGCCTCGACCGCCTGCTGGCCATCGCTATATGCCTCGCATTGCAGACCCAGAGATGTTACAAACCTGACGGCGATCTTCTGGTTAATTGGGTTATCTTCGGCGATACAGACACGGATCTGATCGCGAGGTATCATAGTCAAATCACGCGCTACCGGTCTAGGGGCAGCCTTGTCATCCAATATGGTCTTTGACCAAGGGACCTTCCCCGAGTCACTCTTCACCTTGCTGAATGACAGGTGGAAGGTGACTGTGGTGCCAGCACCTGGGGTCGAGTCGAGCCAAATAGCCCCTCCAAGGACGTCTTCGATAATAGCTTTGCAAATGCTCAGTCCCAGCCCGCTGCCGCCATAAGACCTCGCTGTTGAGCTGTCTGCCTGGGAAAACGGTCTGAAGAGGCGTGGCTTTTGCTCATCGGGGATCCCAATACCGGTATCGGAAACTGAACATTCAAGACGAACCCGACCTTTGCCTTCCCGAGTGACTTTGGCAAAAACAGTCACTGATCCCTTGGGTGTGAATTTGTAGCTATTGCTGAGGAGATTCATGAAGATTTGATGGAGCCGGACCGGATCTCCTAGCACAACAAGCTCCGGCGGAACTTGGTCCAGATCCTCGATCGTTTCCAGCCCTCGATCTCGGTGGGTATAGCGAAGAGCGCGGACGACCTCTGAAATTGTCTCTCTGATGTTCAAGGGAACAGTAGAGATCTTCATCTTCCCTGCCTCGAGTTTGGAGAAATCAAGGATGTCATTGATGAGGGTAAGGAGCGTATCGGCACAGACACGGATTGACTCGACGTATTCATCCTGTTCCTGGTCCAGCTTGGTTCCCTTAAGCAGCTCAGAAAGGCCAATGACTCCATTCATTGGTGTCCTTAGATCGTGAGAGATGTTAGCAAGGAATATTGACTTGGCTTTGGCTGCATCATCTTTCAACTTCACGTTATGCTTCGCTTCGGCTTCTGCCACCTTCGCCTTCTGCTCAGCCTCCCGGGCCTGTGTAAGAGCCCGCTTCTGGCTCTCAACCATAGACGCGTTCGTGGCGCTGACTTTGCGAACTTCACGGAAAAGTAGTGCATTGGACAACGAGATCCCGATTTGGTTGCACAGAAGGTGGAGGACGACCAGGTTTCGTTGTGTAAATGAATTCGGCTTCCCCTCAACCTGGATAACCCCGAGAAGGCGCTCGCCTTGCATGATGGGCAACGCAATCACAGATCTACCCAACGGGTGACGGGAGTGGTAGGCCTCTCTCACGTTGGAGAAGCGCTCATCCTCCAGGACGTTATGACAGAGCACTTCTTCCCTGGTTCGATAAGTGTAGTGTGTGATTGCTTGAGCCATCATATCTTCCATCTCTGAGAATGGAAGGCCGTCGACAAAGGACTTTTGTCCCTTCTCGGACTCCCCGGCAGCGGTAATTGTAAAATTGTTGTCGAAGTTTGTCGCAATCACTGCAAAGTCAGAGCCATTGCAGGACTCTAGGACGATTTCGATCATCTTTGTCAGAAGTTTGTCTATCTGAAGTTCAGAGGACATCACTTGACTGGACTCAAGTATGCTCGACAGGTCGATGATGTCTGATCGATAATTAGCCAAAACGCACGATTCTAGATTTTCTTGAATGTTATCGGATCCTTACCGAGCCCCACGCCAGAGATATCAAGTGAACGCTCGCCCGTCGTAACGCCGCTTTGCTCCAGCCAGAGATGTTTCCGATCATCGTCCTGCATAGTCTGAGACACCCCGATTTGTTCCTGACCAACAACGTTTTGGCTGATCCCAAGAAGCGAGTCGACTGTTTGACAGCCAGCATCAACACTTTTTGACGTGGCGGTGAACAACAACCACTGGTGTTTCTCAGCCAGCTGAGCCGCCTTCCCGGAGGCGCTTATCGCGGCCCAGGCGGCGATTGCATCCTGCATCACAGAGCGAGCTGCCCTCTTTGCGCCGCGACGGACAAGGAACTCTCCTATAGCCGGTGTTAGTGGCGAAAGGAGTGCGAGTCAAAGACAACCTCAGCCGGTAAAATCTATTTTAAAAACGCAGAGATACGCAATACGTACCATAAAGTTCTAGAGCAAGCGCTTCTTCCAGTGGGTATTGATGAACTTGGCAGTGATCAATTGCGGCCTAGAATCAGCCTCTATTAGTATCGCTGCCTACGCAAGTTCCTGGGCATATCGACTCACCTCAAAAGCCTGGAGTGCAGAAGTGTGGTTATTCTGTACCTCAAAGACTAGTGCTTCCAACATCAAAGCCCACATCCCGTAATTTGCATCGCATGCGCTTCGCGCAAAGTCGATCTCGGCTTTATACTTCATTACTAACTCCATATTTCCATCGAGGTAACCTCCCGTCGGAT
Source organism: Aspergillus egyptiacus (assembly GCA_025688805.1). Taxonomy (NCBI): domain Eukaryota; kingdom Fungi; phylum Ascomycota; class Eurotiomycetes; order Eurotiales; family Aspergillaceae; genus Aspergillus; species Aspergillus egyptiacus. The sequence continues at coordinate 21,635 of MU628452.1, forward strand.
ACTCATTGTGGATAGTCAGGTGAGAAAGGGCTGAATAGAAGTAAACGACGTAAGAAACGCGAGCTGACCAGAGTCTTGAAATACTCTTGCTCATCTGTGAAGCCAACTCTATCGCCTTCGCATGGTGTCCATAAACGAACATGGGAATGATTGAGAGGCCATAGTAGATATCACGGGGACGGTCGGCATTGCTAGCATTCGATTCCAAGAACTCAATATAGTCCTTGGCATTGTGAGCTTCATCATCGAGCACCGTATCCGCTTCCCGATATTGTGTCTTTCCCTGCAGAGCCCGGGAAACCTGTCTGTAAGATATTGTTAGCCTAGCACTTAGAACCCTTGGGATTTTTTGTTGACACTGGGTAAAACTTTTCCCTTACGGCAACTAAGAGGTGTAAAATAAATTCGAGACCTTACCTCACAGCAACAAGACTAGCGCCTCCTCTCGTATCACTTGCCCAATCGTTAATGTCTTCTGGAGCCTCGTTACAGAAGGCTTCCACGTGAACGAGGTCATGGCCAAGAAAAAGCCTGGTCATGGCCATTGCTGAAATGGTAATCAGCGTGATATATGGATCACCCAGCGAAGACGAAGCCTCAACGGAGGTCTCAAGTGCCGGGAGGGTGGAAGAAAGTGGTCCTCGCAGATGGCCGAGATAGTAGTTATGAACTATAGAACCACGGCTTCGCGTCCAGGGTTCAGGGCATCTGTCAAGCAAGGTAAGGGACAATTCGCTGAGCCTGATGGCTAGATCCAGATCCCAAAAGCGGCTAAATGAAATCATAGCAAGGTGGGAACAACCGATACAAATCTGGATGAACCCCCCTTTGAACAGATGGTGATTCATCATCTCAATGGCCATACGATAGAAAGTTAGGCCATCGTCCCAGAAAGTCACCGACATTGCTTCTGCCATCACCGCGCCGATAGTTATCGTATTGATGTCTTTGCTAAGGGATTTGCGAGCCAACTCATCCCAGTCAACTTGTCCCAAGTGGCCTTTAAGATTCCTGTACGCAGCATCGCACTCCTCGTAAGTTGTGGGCTCTCGTAGATGAACTCCGAGTTCTTCCAAACAGGTAAGCAGTGAATCCATCGAACGAGGATGGTCGCCCATCTGCGCATGTATCTTGGCCTTTATAATCCAAGCCCTTGACTTGCAAACAGCCGTTTTCCCATGCTGGAAGACCTTGTGGAGTAAAGCGAGCGCCTCATTGTTATTCCCCTGAGACCACGCCATCTCGGCTGTAGCAATGTGAAGGCGCAAGGTTTCGTCGTAGTAAACATCTATCCCATTTTCATCCCACGGGTCTTCTTGAAAGAAAGCTATGCAATGACGATAGTACCAAAGCGCCGTCGGACGCGCTCCACATTGGGTGGCGGTTTGTGCTGCATCCCAGAGTATCTTCCTGTAATCAAGCCGCTCGGCCACGCGAGACTTGATGATTCGAGACGCCAATGCAACATGGCGTGCCATCGCATACCGGCTGCGCCCATCACGACAATACTTGCGCATCGCTTGACATATAATGAAGTGCATTTTTTCAACATTACGCCCCTCCGTCAACGACGAAGCAGCTTGCGCAAGCCGGTCATTGGCGAACCTATGATTCCGAAAATATTAGAATCAGTAGTAGACGGATAAATGCAATAGGATGCCACACACCTAAATTCATCATCAGTGCTTCCGGGGATGATGAAATTTGCTTGCACCAAGTACTGCAGCCCTACGACCATGTCTGCCTCAGTCTGCCTGATAAGGTTTGCATTCTGTGGACAAGTGAGATCCACTACCTCATCATCGTCGTCACTAGAATACAAAAACTCGCCTGTGAGGAGTTTTTGCACCAAGGAGAATGAAAAGGGGCTGCCCAATAAAGCACCCCATACCAGAATTGAGCGTGCCGCCGCCGGGGTCTCTTGCAGACGCCTTGCGATAAACCCTAGCCCTAGACCTTCACCATATCTGGGCGCCACAAATTCAGTGAATACCCGATCGAGGTCAAACTCCCAAGTCGAATTTTTCCACGAATACCATATACAATTTTTACTATAGCATGTTTCGAGCATCATACGAACGTAGAAGGGGTTCCCCAGGCTCTTTTCTTGGACGACAGCAGCGAGCGGAGTCAATACTGGGTTTGGAGGTTGATGCATTGTAGCTGCCACTATCTCCATCACTTCCTCCTCAGAGAGCGGCTTGAGTAGCACTCTGGTCACCGCGGGGTTATCGTCCTCAAAAAGCGGCTTGATAGAATCAGACTGGAGCTCCGACCTCCGACTCGTGAGTATCAGGACACATGGTATCCTCGCTTTCACAATATTCATTATCAGGTCCATAGTCTCGTCGTCGGCATAATGCAAATCATCAACACATATGCAGATCAGTTTGAATTGGGAAAGCGTCTTCAAAATCTCCAGGAAAGTTTCCTGTAGGCGCATATTATTCGAAGCTGCGTTGGTAAGGAAGAAATCCACTGAGGTCTGTCCTTGGTCAAGTCGCGGGAGTGGAGCGCGCTTGGATGGTTCGCCTCTCGTCATGTCTTTGAAAAGGTGCTGAGCGGCCGTAGGTTTAGGGGATATTTGCCTGTCGTTGGTTCCCGGGGACATTAGTTGCTCTGGAAGCTCCAAGACCCGATGTAATGTCGACCACATTGGTCGTAGTGCGGAGCGGACAGTGTTGTGATACTCTGTAGTAACATCTCGTTCGGAGAAAATCTGGCGGAGCAAGCTTGCCAGGATCTTCGCGAAGGGCTCAAATGGGACCCTTCTTGCTCGGTCCAGCCGGGCAATGCCGATATATCCCAGTTTCCGTATTGCCGGCTGGATGCGATTCAGCAAGTCAGATTTTCCTATCCCCGCAACGCCACTAATTGTAATAACCTCGCATTTTCCGTGCCGGCGGAACTTGTGTGAAGGCTTATGCCTGCTGGTTGAGAGAAGGGGATTGTCATGGCTCTGCGAGCTGGTTACACCGGGGGAATGAGTATCGTGGTCGGCATTATCCCACGATGAGCGTGAATCCACTGGGCTTTTGGCTTTGCTCGAGATAGGTTTCGGCGTGGAGAGGGATGACTCGGTGCTATGGAGAGATTCATGGGTAGAGACGCGTCCGAGGTTATAGGGGCCAACATTAGTATTACTTCTCACATTCAGGTGGAATGAGCCGGAATCACTGGATACCGAGGCAAGATCGAAGCTATCGACACGCCCCTCCGATACAGAGGAGGTTGACCCGAGCCTGCTTGAGAGTTGAACTGTAGCCTTCGAGAAGGCAGATTGTTGACGTTTGTAGACCTTCTCCACCACACCTATGACTTTATCATATTCAGCTTGCCGTCCGAACATCTTTGACGGAAGAGTGAAAAAGGACGAGACATCACGCTGTGCAACTTGGAAATCTTTAAGCGCCTCGCTATCACCATCACCAAGCAACTGTGAGATCTGTGCGAGGTCCCGTTTTACGGAGGATATAGTATGGTACCGCTCATTAACCGCCTTGTGCGTCATTTTTTGAATCACGGCCGAGACGGCATCTGGGATATCCATCCTCTTGGCCGAGACTGGCGGCAGTTTCTTTCCTAGAACGTTTTGAACCACTTCGACGGGGTCAGAGCCAGTGAACGCGGGTTTTCCAACTAGCATAGTCCAGAAAAGGACCCCCAGAGCGTAAATATCGGTTCGGCTATCAGGCTCTGTCGGCATTCTCCCCGTCTGTTCTGGTGCAATAAACTGCAGTTTGTTCTTTACCCCAAGTTCCCTCGAGATCGAGAGCCAGCCCTCGCTGAGCACATTGTCAAAAGCCCTCGCACCATTCCCCGTATTCATCAGTTTCACCAATCTCGTCTCCCGGTTAAAGTGAAAAGCGTCCGGGCGAATTTCGCCATGGATCGTTTTCAAGCCGTAGTGTAGAAGTTCCAGACAGTCGCATGCGCCGATCGAGAAGTCAAGAAATACACCGAGAGAAACCTGCTCACCGGGACTTGGCTCTACACTGTCGCCTCTGCCGCCGACCGCAAACCAGGCCGGGCCAAAGGCCACCAACTCTCGTAACATGTTGGTTCCGGGGGACTCGTAGATCGCCACCAAGAGAGGGCCTGCATCGCCAGGGTCGGAAGGTAAACGTATAAGGTCAATTGGTCGGATTGTGTGGTTGCATTCGGGGTCCGAGGTTTGTACTATTGATCTCATCATATGGAACTCCCGTTCTAGCCTCACGACGTGCGACGATACCCTGGCAACCACAGGAATCCATATCACCTCCTGTTCAATTCGAGACAGTGATAGCTCACTGCTGGACTCACTTAGACTACTCCTCCAGTGGTGGCGAAATGGCGGGCGCGACTCGGTCCGCGGCGAGCTGCGAGCGACACTTGACGTTCCGGACGAGGTTGCGAGCGGCGTGGAGGCATCGGGTTCTGCAGCATGTCGAAGACCAAAGACATGCCAGTGGTTGTATGTCGAGTGGAACGGTTCGTGTGACTGATCCCACGTGTATCCGGGCAGTTGAGCGAGTCTCTGGAAGAGCCGCGCCGGCGGGAGGGGCAGGTCCTCGCCAAGGATATGACTATCGTCCATCTCCGCCAAATGGATGCTCAAGATATCCTTGCTAATTCAGCCACCCCTCGCTTATACAGCCATAGGTGAAGGACAGCTGATGGGGAGTGTCACAGGAAAAGGCTGGAAGAAAGGCTCCGAAAGTAGCTGGCGGTCATCAGGACGAAAGCAGCCTTCGCCAAGGACGGAGAGGTTTGCCCGTTGCGAGGGATCGAAAAAGCACCCACGTTTCAGCCTGCAGGACACCGCATGATTAGCTCTGAATTCAGAAATAGAATATCCGAGATACAGTGCAGAGGGTCAACTCAACGTGTCAGGAAGTTGCGATGCAACGCTCGTAGAGAAAGCTCCCGAGAGATAAGTCCGGTCGCAAATCAGGACTCAATTTTCACCGTTTCAGCCCAAATCTGTGGACCATTATTGGGAAGGGAATGAGACCTTATGCTTAGTCATTTACCGTTCCCGTGTACTAGACTAATGGTATGGATCACGTCCACGAGCTTGGCCTTTGGAGCGGAGCCACCACCCCCGAGTTCACAGGCAGAGTTGTATTTACCAAGCGTAAAGGGAAACAATAGAAGACTGGTGAGGAAGACGGCCCTGTGCTTAATTGGACTCAGGCTCTGTGGGTAGACCAAAATACTGCCTCTCGAGCAGACCAGATACCTTGCGTATTAACGCCGCCATATTTCGCAGTCCACCGCCCAAGGAATATATTTCCGCGGGATATGCACCCTTCTAAGAATCGATTCCTAAAGTTTCGAAGGTTTGTTTTAACAAGCTATAAGAAACTGCAATTGATTCAGCCTTTGACAGGGGCCTCAAAAAGCGTTGTCCCATAGGAATGAAGAAAATGTCCAAAGACTAGGTAGGTACCTACCTGTACGGTGGTATGTACTCCAGTGGCGGCACACACGATCCATGTGCCGAAGCTTCAAGGCCGTTATCTGTAGTCAGAATCTCGATTCCTGGGATACTCTGGGGTATCTTTGCAATGCCGTAAAGACAGCAAGCCATGAATGACTCGGCTTTCTTGATGAGATGGACGCGTCCATTAGATCGTTCAATGGTGTATCCTTGGCATTATAAGGTATAGAAATTCAGGAGCAACTCTCAACATGGCAAGGAAAACCGACCCGACCCGACCACTTGTCTAGGTATGCTCAGGCGCGTTTCAGGATCACCAATATGGAAGAACTGAATTGCCGGATATTGTATTACATAGGGAAATTCAAGTGCATCAAATGCCCACCCGACTGTTTGGGAAACTACCCAGGTAAGTTGGCTCTGTACAGTAGTGTCCCGGTCATACATTAACTTGGAAGATAACGGACACTGCCTCCAGTTCGGGCAGGCCATGTACATAGCCCTAGATAACACCTGCTCTAGAACAGTCCGTCAATATTAAGAACCTCGCTCGGGTTGTCCTCGGGCGGATCTGATGTCACGATTACCTTTTGGGGATAAGCATCAAGGGTGTCGTTCGGGCTAATAAGGGTCAGACTGGGGCTTAAGGTAGGCGCGTTGCTAGCAAATTTATATGTAGTCGCTAGCAAGCCTACATACAACCCAGCGCGATAAATATAGCAGGACTGTGCTCCGCGCACAGGACTGGAACGAACCAGATAAACCTAGACAGTGACTAACAGGCTGGAAGATAGGGCCTTTGCGACGCTGGGTCTTCCACTTTGGAGTGGTTCGCACTTGAGAGTACTCAACGTCTCGGTTTGGTTATGTCTGATCGTTAGACTGTGTCTGCGACAGCAGCTACTCCGCAAAATTTCAAACCCTGAGCACAGCCCGAGGGGATGGCACATGAAAAGACGCATTATCATGGCCACGTATTCTGGCGGCGGATTACTGACTCGAGCCAGGGCCTTTTTGCCGCAGGCTTGGTTTTCTAACGACTTGCCATCCAAACATTTCATCATGGTCCCCTAATAATAGCCGCATAGACTTGTCGGCCCGTGCTGCGTAATCCCGTCGAGGTCATAAGCGCTCTGAATCAGACCTCGCTGTAGACCAAGGCATGCCTCGGAACGTGGAATCAGCGACTCGGAGATAGTATCCCGCCCGGAGATTTTCTTCCAAGTGAGATTGAGCCGGCAGAGCCGTCATTGGGATTGAGGAATGCGAGTGAAAATCAAGGCGTCTCATCCTAGAATAAATAGTCAATTACTACTCCGCAACAAAGGAAAGGCAAAAAGCGGCGAGAGGTACCTGTGATACGGGCACCTTCATGCAGAGAATTATGCTTGACCTCCAGCGCGAAGACGGAACCGAAATCCGAGCGGAAGATCCCTACGGTAATAGAGTAGTATGACGACAGGGGAGTCAATCAGCGAGAAGTTAGGTTCCAGTTGGAGTCTGTGCGACAATGGAATTTGGGGGTCGGAACCAAGTACAAAAGACGAGAATGCTGCGGCCCGGGTCTCGTCCTGGTAGGTTGGAAGAGGCACCATCCGTCAATGTTCCACCTGTGGGCATGTAACTACTAAACCCCGGGTAAAAGATTGTCACTTGGTTAAACTTCGAGTAGAACTACTGTAAAGGAGTGATCTGGATATGTGGCAACGTGCCCACTGCCGCGTTGACCATGGCACGCTCCTAATAGTGGGGAACAGGGGACTAGTAGCAATATTTTTAACACACTAGTTCAAGCCTATATCGTCAGAGTGACTACTACTACTCTTCTCCTGTCTGAAGTTTCTGATCTCCTGTTCATCTAAAGCGCAACCATAAAAGGAGTAAAAATAGACAGGAACCTCAGATTAAACTTACTCCCATGGTAAGAGCCTAATACTAGAATTACCCACCAGGGCCAACGATCTGGAAGAAAAGGCTGCAAGGATTCTTGGATGAGTTCATACTCTGCACTCCAAAAAGCTGGGGGTAAGGAAGGCTGGATTATGATTCATGCTCATACTATTATGTATGGTATCTACGTAGTAAGAATATCTACCCTATATCTTTGCCTACCACCTTACTCCGTAATAACCTGGATTATTTTTTTATGGAGGGGCCACAGACAGTGCCAAGCCATTACATCATATCTTTCATCACTCCTGTAAAATTCAGCCCGGCAATTTGTACACTCCTGACCTTACGGAGTACACAGTCACCACTGGCAGTGCCACTGCCACTTGAAGATACCCTGAATCTGCTGGGAAGCAACCAAGATAATGAGGGGAAAGAGGGCCTAGGACTATTTGGTTAATGGACTATATAAAGCATTGGCTCAGACAGAGCCACAGAGACTCCTACGTAGACAGCCCAGGAGAGGTATGGACTCCCGCCAGCCCTGGTCCATGCTGCTTCTCTTACGTGGTGGGAGTTCCCACAGTGTCCGATATTGTACAAATTCAACGGGGAAGCCCATGATAATGTCGGGTCTCTCGCTTTGACTTCCTTCTTGATAAACTGTCAAGAGATATTATTTGAGACTGGTTCGAGTCGTCTCCAATTTTGCCAGCCACACAACAGGACTCGATAAAAACTCCTGTAGGCGTACCTCGCGGACTATCCTACTTCCTTTCCGAACAGTGACCATACCTACCCGTAGGTACCTATTTGCTCGTTGGACAGACAGTGGACTCGATTCCAGTCCTTCGTTCTGGGATATTATTAAATATTGACTCAACCAAACCTTACAAAACAAGAGCTGCCAGTATGTATAAGCTTTACCATCCATTATTCCCCCGCTGCTTCATATCGGCCTCAATCCTCCCCTAGAAACTCCCCACTCGAATTCAAACAGCAAGCAGCTCGTTACCGCGGTTTCGTTCGCGGCAGAACACCACCACCCACCACCCCCAAGGGCCTCCCTCCCCTACGTCATAGGCTGGAGCGCCCCAGAAGACGGCCCATTTTCCATTCATTTTCCCTTTTCCCACCCTTCAAAGTTCAACAACCACACTGCACCAGGAATCGCTGTCGATCTCGTTAATAATTAATTCTTTGTCAACTTAGCACCACGACTCCTTTCTGGTGGTCTTATTGCTTGCTTTTCGGAAGAAAAAGGTCAGTCAGTTATCAGCTCGCCCTTAGTGTCGTTTGAACCATCACTGCCTATACACCGCTCCAAGTCGCCCTTCCTTCCGGTCACCTGTTCTTGCCCTTTCTTCCGTTTCCCAAGTTCCTACTACGTACTGCCCTTCTCCGTTGCCGCAAATTCTCCCCTAGTACCCTTTCCCCTCTCTTTTCTTTCTCTACCTCCTCGTTTTATTGTTCCCTATATACACTCTTTGCTTTCCTTTTTTGTCTACTCTGACCCATACATAGGTAGTTGTTTTACGCGACGTTTTTGTGATCTTCGATTCGCGAGCAATTGCCCACCCCTTTAAAGTCTTCCTCACCCCTCTTCTGTTCCATATATATACATTTGTTCCCGTTTATATACACCCATATCTCTAAGGGGGGTAAAAGAATTAAAAAGAGAGAGAGGTATATCGTGCGGCGGTACATCCTCTGAACCCCTGCCCTTTCTGTCTCCCATTTCACGTTTACTGAACTTTTTTTTTTTTTCCCTGATCGCGCGGACCACTCCGTCCGAGAGATGAGTTCCCCGTTTACTCCGGCGGAGTTGGATTTCCCCAGGAGAATCGAATAACTGTCCGGCGGTGGGAGGAAGTGTATGATGGGGGAAGTTCACAGTATGAGGACACCTCCGCTTCCATCGCCGGCCGAGGCCCCTTCGCCTGTTGTCGCTGCTCATTCCTACCACCGTTTTTCTTCCCAGTCAATCTCCAGCTTTGTCCACAGTGAAGATGGCGCATCTGCAGTTGGTGGAATCTCAGATTCGATAGATAACGTTTGGAAGGCTAACTCTCATCCTCATTATATCTTGCCTGAACAGACCGCGGATCAACACCATATACCTACATCCCCAGAGAAAGAGAATTTAGATGCCAGGAAGGAGCCACAGGAGGATCTGGGTCGAAATCAGCCAACCCTCAAAGACCTCCGGCGGCAGATGGAAGAATTGCTTGCATATCAACAGATGCGAAGTTCTCAAAACCAGGGCTCTATAGTACCTCAGGAAACCGCTTCGTCTCAAGGTCCCGTACCTTCTGCTCCTAAGGAACAGACCAAAAAGAGACGCATATCCAATGTATTGTCACCATCAGCCGTGCCTTTCCTCACCGGAGCGCCCGATTCAGCCGGTTCCAGCGGCACGATTAGAGGCACTGATTCACAAACAACCCCTGAAGCCTTACCTGAGAGGACCCCGTCATATCCATTCCCGGAAATGCCGCCGCAGACAACCAAACAGAAAATCTTTTCTCAACTGAATAATGGTTCCTTCAAGCTCACACTCCCCGCCGATAAACTGAAAGGCCACGCCGCATCGTCTCAGGCTTTGGTTGGAGGACAACCCTCCCCAAACACATTCTCAGCCTTTGGCGCTGCCTTTGTACCACCAGAGCATAAGCCTGTTGTCGAGGATCCCGCATACCCGAGCCCGAACCTCTACGAGCTTACACTGCAGCTCAATTCCGATCCAGGCCTTGAGGCTTGGTGGGCCAACGTTGTTCATATATTACGGACTCATTACGGGGCCGAGAGGGCATCGCTAGCTGTACCTGGAGACGCAACAGACCTCGAGAACGTTCCATGGGGTCAGAAGGCTGTTTTCAACGAACATATTCCCGAATCCGATCAACCGCATCGCGAGCCGAACGAGTGGAATATAACCGGTGTGAACTCTTCTACAGTCTTCGTCCAAACGAAAAAGGGAAATGAGGTGCCTGCCAGTTCGAATACTGTCAACGGACCTCCAAGACCGGCTAGCTTTGGTGCCCGCCCGCCGTTATCTACACGCCATTCTTTTGCTGGATTTGGCAAGGAGAGGAAACCTGTCTGGCATGATGTGGAGACATTGCGCGCGTCAAAAAGTCCGTCTAAACCGCAGACTACGCGTATGCAGGAACAGAGCCAGAGTTCAACATCTGTGCTGGCGGCTCCCATGGACACCTCGGATTCATCTCAGCAGAATCAACGGCTGGCTGTCTTTCCCACGGCTAGGGCGCTAGAAGTTGAGCCGGACCCTCTCATTAAGAGGACAGGCGTCGTTAAGCTATTTGGGCGCACGAAACCCGTGATCCTGACACGGGAGTACTCCCATGCTTTGGAGTCCAAGCAGTCTCATGATGAACCCGTTCAGACGCCGGAAGACAAAGTTCAAGTGACGCCGACAGCCGAACCTTCTCATATATTGCAGCGTGCAGCACCTGGCTCCGGGATCAGGCCTGCTTCCTCTGTACTTCCTGCTCAACGGCTCCCTTATATGGAATTCCTTGACGAGTATGAGCAAATACCTCCATCTCCTTGGTCACAATCTCCAGCTCCGTCTCCAGCGCCCCGCCGAGATCCCGACCAAAACCCCTTCTTTGCCAATCATACTGTCGATGAAACTGCTTTCGCCAAACACCCTCCAATGCATGACTACTCCAACCCTGACCCCCTGGAAGCAATCGGCGTTGACTTGGCAAAGTCTGTGGTCCACATTCCATTACTACATGTTGGGTCCTCAACGCAGTCAGCTTCGTCTCCGTTGAGATTCCCTGTTGCTGTCATCTCCATGTTATCTCCGGCGATACCTTTTCCTACAAATCTAAGACAATCCCTGGGCTATCTCATGCCCCATCTCACGAACTCTTTTCGGTTAGCTGAACATTATAGTCAACTTGAACGACAGGTTGCCTCACGACTCGAAGCTCCGCGTTTCGGGAACCTGCTAGGTCTCGGTGGAACATTCTCTGATGCGAGCAGTGAGTTGGAACTTGTAGCGGGTCTTAGCGGCCACGTCAGTTACACAGTAACCGACGACGGCTCTCTTTCTGCCCGGGCCAGTCTCTCGAGCCCCGATGACAGGGCAAGCTCGACCAGATTTAGTCCATCACTATCGGGCCTTGGCACTCCTTGTCTTGACTTGAATATGATCGGTACAGGGTCTGTGAATGTACCCGAATCCCCGGGGCTGGCAAACCGACCGTCAGGTAGCGAATCTATTGACAGCTACTTCAACGTTCCACAGTCGAAGTCTTCCCGCGAAGCTGCCAGCCAGCATAGAAGCCGGCTAGCAAAGTTAAGGCAGGCCGCTACATCGCCTTCGTATACTTCACCGCTTGCAAAGGGCGCTATTGACGAGGCTACCCCCGCGTCAGATTCAAGCGGAACGATTGTTTCTCCGCCCCATGATCTGAAAACTCAGTCGACTGTGTCACCAGCTCCGGCTTCATCGCGCCAACACTCTGCTTCTTCCTTCTACTCTCAGCTCCCACGTGAATTGCCACGTCCTTTCACTGATACAGTCGCGCAGCTTATGTTAAACTCTGTCCCTTTACACCTTTTCCTAGCCAAGCCTCAGAGTGGAGAAGTTATCTGGACAAATTCAAAATTCGATGCGTATAGGCGAAGCCAACCTCAGGAGCAAAAGTTGAGAGACCCTTGGCAGAATATTCACAGCAGCGAACGCGACCATGTGGCTGAGCGGTGGGCGAATGCTTTACGCACGGGCTCACAGTTCACGGAAAGAGTGCGTGTTAGGCGATTCAACGATGAGTTGGCATATCGCTGGTTTATTTTCCGCGCTAATCCGTTGCTTTCCTCAACTGGGGAGGTGCTGTACTGGATTGGCTCATTCCTCGATGTACACGAGCAGCATGTTACTGAGTTGAAGGCAGCGCAAGAAAGGGAGAAATTCGCTACTGACGCCAAGTATCGAGCATTCTCAAACTCAGTCCCCCAGGTAGTGTTCGAAGCGACTGAGCAGAGGGGCCTCATCTTCGTTAACGAACAGTGGCATCTGTACACCGGGCAAAAGCTTGAGGAGGCTCTCGACTTCGGTTTTGCAAGGCACGTCCATCGCGATGACCTAGAGAAGTGTGGGATGCTTTCACTCTATGTCTCTACTGGATCTCAGAAGAGTATCCCGGCGTCGCAGTCGGCAGAAGGAGCATCAGAGGCGGCTGCGGGGGCAAATGAAGAAAAACCAGAGACGCGCCTAGACAACGGCGTCACCCCGGCGCTGGAAGAGCTTGTCAAACGTGGTGTCGCCTCTGTTCAACGGGATGAGAATGGCCGTGTATTTTATTCGACCGAGATCCGCCTTCGCTCCAAGGGCGGAGACTTTCGATGGCATCTTGTTCGCTTGGTCCGCGTCGAAGGCAGTAGTTTTGGGAACGGCGAGGCTTCGTGGTACGGTACATGCACAGACATCAATGACCGCAAAAATCTCGAAAGGGAGCTTAACAAAGCCATGCAGCAACTCAACAACCAAATGGAATCCAAGACCAAGTTCTTCAGCAACATGTCACATGAGATCCGCACTCCTCTCAATGGCATTCTGGGCACCATTCCGTTCATCCTTGACACCCAGCTTGATACCGATCAAAGGCGGATGCTCGACACCATCCAAAACAGTTCTACAAATTTGCGGGAATTGGTTGACAACATTTTGGACGTTTCCAGGGTGGAGGCCGGAAAGATGTCACTCGTCAGTTCCTGGTTCCATGTGCGATCAGTGATCGAGGACGTTATCGATACAGTTTCATCCAGGGCCATCGACAAAGGGCTTGAAATGAACTATCTCATGGACGTGGATGTCCCACCGATGGTTATCGGAGATAGGTTCCGTATCCGACAAGTGTTGATCAACCTTGTGGGCAACGCAGTTAAGTTCACTGCTCAAGGAGAAATTCATATCCGTTGCTCTATCCACCATGATGCTGCTGCTCTTTCCAAGCCCACTGAAATCCTATTGAATTTTGACGTTGTCGACACTGGGAAAGGCTTCAGCGTGCAAGATGCCGAGCGTTTAATGCAGCGGTTCAGTCAATTGGGACAAAATGGTTCGCAACAGAACGCAGGGAGCGGGCTTGGTCTGTTTTTGTCCAAGCAACTGGTCGAGATGCATGGAGGCCGGTTGACGCCTAGTAGCAAAGAGGGCCAAGGCGCCAAATTCTCGTTTTACGTCAAAGTGGACGCTCCGCCGCCCCCATCGCCTGGCGAGAGTAACATGGGCCGAGAGCTGCATGCACCGTCGAAAGCAAGTTCTCTTCAAAAACTGCTTTTCTCGTCCAAGGAGCCACATAGTCCCAAAGCCACTGAAGCTGTTGATTTATCGTCAGCACTCGAGTCCCCGCTCTCCCAACCTTCCAACACCTCAGATATCTCCGCTCGCGGTCACCCAGGAAATTCTTCAGCACGATCTTCGTTCTCCTCTGCTCTGCCGACGCCTGACATCCACGCTGCCGATCCTCTGACAAACCTTGACTCTTCTAAGCCAGGATCTAGACAGTCAGAGACATCTCTTGTTCCCGCTTTAAATCATCCGGACAAGGTGGATGCAGGGTTAGAATCACTACATTCCGAGGGTGCATATACGATTGTCATTCTATGTCCGTTGGAAAACACGCGCAAGGCTATCACGCAGCATATCGAGCAAGTGATCCCACACGAGATCCAGCATTCAATAATATCGTTTCCCGAGGTTGAGGACTGGAAGGACTCACCAGCTTTTGAATCGAGTCCTCGTCTTACTCATCTGGTTATCAACCTGCCTAACGTTGACGAGATTGTGGACATCATCAATTATGTTGCAACGCGTGACGCGGACGTGGCCCCTGCTCTCGTTATCATCTCAGACCTCTACCAAAAGCGACAAATCACTTCTAACATTAGTGAACTGTCTCTGAGTGGAAAGCGCGTGTTCACCGTACCGAAACCCGTCAAACCGTCCGCATTCTCGCCGATATTCGATCCTGCCAACCGACGAGATCTCAGCAAGGATAGGAATCAAGACATGGCTCGTGAGATCAACAATAATTTCAAGACGATGTCTAAGATGGTGAAGGAGGTGATTGGGAATAAAGGCTACCGGGTTTTGCTCGTTGAGGATGACGAGACAAATCGGATGGTAAGCGAACCTGGATGCCTTCGGCTACGCTGCTATATAGCGTTACCTTCTTCATCTCCAACTTTGCTCACAAAACATACAGGTTATGATGAAGTATCTTGACAAAATCAAGGTTATGGCGGAAACCGCAGGCGATGGCCAGCAGTGTACAGAAATGGTCTTCTCCAAAGAACCAGGATATTACTCCTTGATTATTGTGAGCATTGTGACACGCGCCCTTGGTACACTCGTACGACTAACATCAATAGTGTGATATTCAAATGCCTGTGAAGAACGGCTACGAAACATGCCGCGATATTCGCATGTGGGAACTGAAGAATCATTACCCTCAGATACCAATAATGGCTCTGTCAGCGAATGCAATGACAGACCAGATTGAAGACGCAGCGCGTGCTGGTTTCAATGATTATGTCACAAAGCCCATCAAACACAATGAACTAGGGAAAATGATGATGGGTCTCCTCGATCCTAGCCGGCCTCTACTGTTACTTCGGGACCGCCTCAAGGAGGGAGGCCAGGCCAGCCATCGCACTGAGTAGGGCCTCTGGCCCTCGGCCACGCTTCGTGGCCGGCTTTTCACGCTTCGTATTTTCGCGGCTTCGTCGCGTTGCCACTACATCAGCCTGTCTAGAAACATGCTGCCCTTGCCACGACCTTCGTCCGATTTATTTTGGTTCATATCTTGACTTTAAATTGGGCTGAGGCTTTTTGCGCTGGTTAGTCTTCGGATGCAAAGGCGCACCGGATCAATTTGCGCTCGTGCTCGTCCGCTTCACTATTAATCGCGGAGTTTGTGTTTCTCTTTCCTCCTTTGCCCTGTGCATATTCATTCGGCTTTCTGCGTTATGGATACCTATGAGCATCATTTGGGGTTTGGAATCAGGAGTATTGTTTACTGGCAACTTTTATTCCATTTGCACGGCGTCAATACCTGGCATTGATAATGGGTTACTCTTATATTTCTTGGGCTATTCATTGTCTTTGCTAAATTGGCTGGCAATTTCTCCGTCGCCGACTCCCGAACTCGATTCCGGAAACGACGAACCCTACCTACGCTTCTCTTGCTTTCTCCCTTCAGCAATTGTATTCTCACTTCTACTTCCGCAACCTCCTCTCATTTCCCTTCTTTTCCTTACCCGCCATTCCCCCTCTGCTTTCTTCCATGCCGAGCCCACTGCGTCACTTGCCGGAGTAGACAAAAATAACATGTTATATAGTTGGATGATTAGATATAGGCAGTTTCTTGTGATATTTTGAAGGATACCCGAAATGAAATACCAGTCTTTTGATACAGTTTCCGATGTCTTGTTTTCTTTACCTAGTACTCGACTTGCAATGGAAATCTTTCCGGAAGTCGTGAGATAGATGGGAGGCGACAAGTCAACATTATGTACTTCTTCCGTATACAACCACTTAGTAATTTAAGAAGGTACGTGTATGAGATAATTTGGGCGCTTGGTAAGAGACAGCAGCAGCAGCAGTATAGCTGCTACGGGCGAGAATGAACGAGCACCGTACTCCTAACTACCTACCACCTCAGTTTGGCTTGTCAGCTCTGCCCATATTGTGTGTGCCCGCTAAGCTTTGACCTTTGCTTGCAACTGATGGCACGGCAGACAGGGAAATAAAAATCTTGAGTTTACGGGGGAGAATACTCGCGATTCGCGGGCAACAGCTGGACCTACTCGTTGTTATAGTGCTGAGACTTTGACCACGTTAGCACGCGGCAAATCCCCGGCTTGGTCAGATACCGTAAGCTATCGCGGAGGTTGCAAGCAGGAACAGATTTATTGAGAGTCTGGGAGGCACATGTCAGCGCAAGTGAGAAGTATAAAAAAGGAGATTTCCGAGGCCTTAACTATATGCTTCAGTGTTAACGGTTAGGATCCAACTTGCTACAGCAGTGGGTACCGGTAACCTTGAGGCTGCATCATATCCTACCTTACCCCAGCCTGTTACGAGCCCACTTTGCTCCAGGGAAGCCCAGAGTAACGGATCAGCCAACAAGATAGAACCCTGACTGCAAAGGTCACGAGCTAGTTCTCCTTAGTGTGCAGTGGGAGGAAAAGCTGGCTGAATTGGCCTATATTGATCAAGCACGTAATTCATCAAGAGTGCATGTGGCGGTGAGGAAGTGCGCAAGAACAAACAAACGATAGGCGAATTCCATGTAACCCCACATTCATTGCATCCGCCCTCTGCATCCCATATCCATTCCTGGAGAATTTTTTCCTTTTTCCTTTTTTCTTTTCTTTTTTTATCTTGAGCATTATTGAGGAGGGGATGGCGTTGATGTTCCTGTGTCATGGTTCTGGGAAAGGAGTAACACTGGATAAACAAAGTCAGTCTCTATGGACAAGGAGAAAACTCCACTCATCTCAGACCATGATGAAAGCTTCATTTTCGCGGTGCAGACCGCAGTTTATTCAACGTCATGGCAGATGTGAATAATACTGATAAGGTTGACCGATGATGATGGCAGAGTCGATGCAATACCAGGGTAACGTTGAGTAAAATGTTGCATAAGCCCACCCGGGTAATGCAAATTCAGAGAACCTCAAAAAGCCGTAGTCCCTCGGAGACCAGAAAACTTCAAGGGGTCGCTTTCGCCCCTATGCTCCAGCCTGTCGTAAGACTTTTGCCCCAACTAGTGGAAAAGGGAGCGAGAGAGACGAGACGTTCCAAGGGAGTTGCGGAAAATCATAGTTCAAAAATCCTGCATTTCGATAGGTTATCCTGCCCAAGCTCCGGTTTCTGAGGTTTTGCCGTTGGGCTCCTGTATCACCCAGGTACTCCGGTTGGGCTCGCGTGCGAGAAAAGAAGGCGTCGCATCTCGTCAGCATTGCTTTGAGCAGCTCCTGTGTTTGGCAGAGCTCAGATGTCCTTCGGATCGCAGAATGAACTGGCCAACCGGATAAGGCGACAATCCTTGGACGGTGCGAGGCAGCAACGCTGTAGGGCACTGAGGTACTTGCATGCTTGCATGCGAGGCCCAGGGAGCCGGGATCTCTGTGGTTCGGTGGATTAACAGTGGATGTCGTCGTGAGGACATGGGCGAGCCTGAGTGGTGATTGATTATCTTACCAAATCAATGATCCAGCCGAAGACAAGGTGGCATGCACCCGGCTATGCTTAGACCGTCATAGACTCTTACCTTGTCAGCGGGCGGCCGTGCGAGGTGATTCGTGCCTTTCCTGGTTGGAAATATTCTCTTTCTCCACTTTCTGGCTTGTGCTGCATTCGCCCTTGTCTTCCGAGTGGCCCTGGGAGCAAAAAGTGACTCCCTGCGTAGCGCCGCATTTGTTCTTTGTTCGGCAACTGGTTTTTGAGGTTACCTGTTCCTGTACTGAGATCGAAGCGGCCCACTTGACCGGGTGCTCCATCTAAATCCCCAGGCTGGCCGCGTTTAAAGCGCTTGTCGCCGTTGATTTTCCGGTATTGGATGATGGTCTGAGCATCCTATCGCGTGAGGCTACTTTCCGGGACTGGGATCCTTGTAGGTAGCCATCTGCCGACATGTGGGTTTCAACGAACTTTGACCAATTCCTCGGGCGTTGATATCTTCAGAAGAATCGAAATGATGATCTCGTTACACGGCCACACTCTTCTTTCCAGATGCCGTGTCACTCGCACGGTTTCAGACTTTCGGCGTCGACATGGTAAGGTATTCCCGGTCTTCGGAAGTCGAATCTTCTCAGTACCCTTGGGCCGCGCTCCGGTCCAGCCCATGCACTGATGTCCAACTGCATCAACATATGATAATAATCTTGACATTTTTAATATCCCGGAACCTAAGTGCGTCGGCCCCCGCTTCTCAAATCGCGCTTTTGTGCCCGTCATATATTCCAAAATAAATGCGTTCTCGCAAGGGACTTGTTGGGCACGAAAGTAAGTTTGCGGATTGACCAAATAATCTATACCTTAAGGCTCTCTCTTCTTGCCCAACATCGACCAACGGCAGCGACATATCCCTGACGTTAGGATCAAAATCAAATCCAATGAGCATACTCACAATCTAGAAAAGCACTGAGCAAATGCGAGCAGATATTTGACAATCAGACTAACTTACTGCGACATAATCCACGGCTCCGTACTTGTCCAGCATAGTATCCTTCTCGAGCTGCTGACCTGGGGTTACCTTCGACTTCCTTTCCCCCAGCCACCCAGCCCCCAAATATTGATCAAAAATGAATCCTGATGAACTTGGAGCGACGTCGAAGTGCTTAAAAGAAAACCCCGATTTCCGAGAGGAAGATTCGCTCCTCTCTTGAGGGAGTGGGAAAGGAAAAGAAGAGCCATGGTCGAAGCAAGCTGTCGTTCATGGGCCGGGCCCTACTATATAATGTTGAGCCCAAAAGACCCCGTTTTGCACCCACCCCTCCCGCTTTTATACCTTTCCCATGCACTTCCCAGGGTCAAGCAACATTTGCAACCCGACGGAGAAAGTGAAATCCACGTAGACTGGCTCAATGCCCAAAATCGCCGAGTTGCCACCAAGACGTGGGCTCGTGTTCCGACTGTGAAGTGAGAGGGAAGGCTGGACTAGTCTCCGGCTACTCTTTTGGCTCCCTTAGCTTCTTGTCTGCCCACCCAGAGCGGGGTCAGTTCGGAACGAGGGGCGAATTGGCGAACAGAAATTGGCGGAGGGGCGGAATTGGGGGGTAGGATCTGAAGAGAACTGGCCGAATCGAAGGACAGGGGTTGAGGGGTAACGGGAAGGAGACCTCTGTGACAGTACTTCCACCCAATGACTGACATGCTCATCACATCCAGCCCCTCCTCTTCTTTCTTTTTCGAATTCCGTCGTCGTCCGCGAGGGGGCGTCCGCCGGATGGAAGACCCTCCGGTGAGGGCTATATAAACCCTCAGCTTTCACGTCGTCGTTCTGCGTCCTCCCTCTTCCTTTCCAATCCCTGATCCACTCCTAGTTTCTGACATTGGTTAACATCACTGCCTGTCTTAAGGTCACTCAACCCATCCGTACTCTTATACCTACATCGGAAACAGCATTGCGTCCTGTTCAACCCCCTCCTCACCAACCCAAAACCTTATTTCACAATGACGACTCACCACTACCAGCCCCATTCTCTTCCTGTGGATGTCCCCTCCAAGGCGCCTGGCCCTGCCAATCTATACCCCATCAGCCGAGTGTCCGGCTCTCCCCCCGAACTTTCTGATGCCAGCACCACCACAGGCAGCCGTACCTCTGGTGCCTTCAGCTACGGCACCGGAAGTATTAGCGGCGACTATGAATCCAGCTCTGGCTCATTCTCTAGCGTCGACGTCGTCGATATTCTCAATGATCGCTTGCAAAATGCATTCGACCCGACGCCGTTAGATAAGGGTTTGGCAATGCAAGCTCAAGCGTATGTACTTCCCTAGAGCAGACTCGTCTCCGCCAATTGGAAGCATGGACGTGACATTCAGCGTGGAAGACGATATTGAGAAGATCCGCTAACGACACATGAGAGCAGCTCCGGCCAATTAAATGCGAAGCAGCGGGAGCTCCTTGAATTGCAAGCTCTGGCTCAGAGACGCTTGAAAGGAGTCCGCTCGAGTTTCGCAGACGGTATCAAAGTCGCCCGGGATACCAAGCGTGATTTGGAATGGACACAGAAACGCGTGAAGTGAGTCATTGATACCTTGCTTTCATTCTCAATTCCCAATCCCTCTGAATACGGAGTTGGGTCGTCAGATTCCGCTCCGCCGAGCGGATATCCGCCGCGCTCCGCCGTCGCCTTGGCAGCTTCAGCTGGCGCTGCAATCGACAGATGAGGCTCGCTCCGTATTCGAAAAACAGACAGCTGACGAACCCTGAATTTTAGCGCCCTGAAAGCAAAGGCCGAGAGCATCCACCCCGATGAGTATCGACAGGCATCGAAGAAATACGCCTTCGATGACAACTAATCCCCGTAGGAGCAGGTTTCCTCGTTGTTTTCTTTTCTCTCTCCTGGTCTGGTCTTCGGAAGACCGTGTGTAAATTCCGCAGCGATGACATTGATATGCCCATTCGCTCATGTGTTTTACTCCTGGGCCTGGAAATCGGGCTAAGGGAGATACTCCAGTGTTCGCTTTCTCTGTGTTCGTTTCTGGGTTGGTCCTTTGCTGGGTTTGTCTCTCGTGTAAATCTGTTTCTTCAACCGTTCCGGTACATATTTCACCTCCTATCGCATCTTTTTGTTCCTGCTGTTGTATACTTAGTAGCGATCACTGGCAAACATGTAATGTTCTCCTGCCACTTACCTCACGGCCGTAGGTGATCTGCTTAACTGGGGCCAAAGCGTGTTTTAGATTGCCGGTGAGTTAACTGTGACAACGAGGGATTGATCCCACATAAGTTGTGCCCCCTGCTATCCCTCACGTGTTCCCTGCCCTCCATATCTAGGCCTGCCAAAGGGAAAAGGCCCCGCGATAGTGGGCAGGGCCCCATCGTAAGGCCTCAATACAAGTGCCCAAAGCAGTGAGAGACACGGCAAGAGGGCAACCAGCGCACCCCTTCACATCTAATTTAGCCACGTACCAGCTCAGTAGAGACGCCAAAACATCAAAACCCCTTCCGCTCTCATCTCACAAGAGGAAGCCTTGTCCTGACCTGTCCCCGAGCCTACCCTTGTTGGGTCTTGCAGAAACGCTCCCACGCCGCATGGTCTCCGCTCCACCCCGCTCCTTTGCGGTATGGTGGGCTGCTGTTTTTAGTGGTCTCTTGGTCTGTCAATTTCCAAGGCGTCGGTTTTATGTACCAAGCTGTAACAAGTGGTCAATGAAGAAAGGGGTGAAAGTAAACGTCACGTGCTCTGACTCCAAAAGAGGAAAGCGGCAAGACTTGGCACGACCAAGCATGTGATGGCCAGATTTTTGGATTCTACAACGTTGGGATGCACAATTGCAAGGTGACGGGAACTGCTTGGTCGGTAGCAGCTCACGATGACTGATATATACTGGCATTGGATTTGAAGCCAGCTACTCTATTTTAAATGACCTGCTGTCTGGTTCATCTAGTCCACCTGAGGTGTTGCCGTTGGCTCGTGACACTATTTGCTTTGCCTGAGGAGATAATTTGCAGCTCGGAGACCGAATTTGTTTACTTGCTTGAAATGCTGCCAAGGTGACAGATGTGATTAGGTAGGTTTTTCGGCATGCCTTTAGGTCCCTGGACTCATGAGAATGGAGGAGCATGAAACGTCAAACGACATTAGCGACAATGCATCTCACACCTAACAAGGGCATGATCACTCGTCTCGCTGGCTCAGTGCCATGCCTGCAGAGCTCAGCATACCGGTAAGCTTGCCAGTTTGTCCCCCGCTAAGTGTTGCTTGAACATCTTGTTTTTCAGATTGGGCACACAGCCGGGGTCGGCCGCATACCTTTCCACGGGTCCTCAATGAAACAAGGAATAAAATACACTACATCCTTTCCTTCGGGACTGATTCCGGAAGAAAACATCTCCAACTCTGCAACAGTCATCCTGGTGCCATTCGGGGCTGTGTATACCACCTGTTCCTGTCGTGCACGCTCCCGGGAATGTTGCTGGCGCCCTCGATCACCCTGCCCATTACTGGCCCTACCCCTCATACCCCCCTTTCTCCTAGTAGTCTCTGCAGAATCTGTGACGGGTGTAGGGGTAGTACCGAAACACAGAGCAGGAGTGTGACTTTCTTAAACGGACACACAAAAGTCAGCGACAGAGTCCTATTTCTTCTGAGTAAAAGATGATTTGAAGACTTACCTGCTGGCGAGACAATTATAGTTTTAGCCTCTCTTTTAACAGCAGGTGGATTAATCGCTTGTTTATCCTTTGTCCGGTCATCAGCTGTTTTCAGTGGGAGTCAGCAATGCGAGCTCTTGGTTGTCACTGAGTGGTAAAAGATGGAACACTTACAGGTACCTGTAGGGGCGCTGTCAACCTTTTCCATTTCTGTCTGATAACTAGGTGGAATTTTCGCTGGATCTTTCTTGTTTTGAACATGGACTGCTTTCAATGAAAGTCAGCAAGGAGAAACCAATTCTCCTTGAGTGGTAAACGGCGATAAACTTACCGGTAGTGTCGCTGCCTACCTTTCCAGCCGCGTGCTGACAACCGGGAAGCTTTTTGACCTGATTGTCCTTATTCTGGGTGTTGGATACTTTCACAGGAGACTCCTTCAGTGGCGCTCTACCTTCGACAGAGGCAGTGTGCTCCCCCGTCCTGTCTTTTCTTTGAGCCGTCAGGGGAGGTGTAACAGGGCGCTCGGTGGTCTCAACCGGACCATGCAAAGATTTCGCTTTCCATTCCTCAAAAAGCGAGGAGGATCGAGGTTGTTCGCGCCTGTTGGGGACACGGCCTCGAACAGTGACACTGCCAGTGATGATTGGGATGTTAGCCGGGTGTTGTTGCTGTCGTGGTTTTGGTGCAGAGTTATTGAGAGGCGCTTCGTAATCCTGGATGGTATCAGGAGCCCATTCTTGGCGGATGTCGTATTCTCGCTTTGAGATCTGCTTCTTTTCTGGGGTCTGTTTAGGTACGGATTGGGACATCATATTCATGGTGGTGGGCGTTTGAAGGATCTCCGGTTGGCTCTGAGGGGAAGACGCAGGTGTGTGTATCATTTGGGGAAAGTTGGAACCTTGGAAGGAGGACCTTTTGTTTGCTACTACCTAGGCAAGAGGCAACGTTGGGAAAGAAAAAAGGAATGAGGAAACGGAAGCCTGGGGAGGAACTTAACCTTCCAGTGTGGGAGGTTGGGAAGTCTTTGGTAGAACCTGGCCGTAGTAAGGGTAACACTCCCACAATATGACAATAATCAAATTCAATAATAGGCGACTGAACCCTGATTCACAATCTGGCTTGGGTTCTCAATGCCATACCTAGTAATATCTCATTGGCGCCCAATCTATCTACGCATCTAGCTACTATCGCGATATGTCAGACAAGATCCTGTCAGCATGAGCTTCTAAGCGAAGTTGAAGCGCAGTATAAATAGGATCGACTGTCTAGTACTGGTAAGGATACTCGGTTTCCTCGTCCCTCCTTCCATTATACCCCCTGTTTCTCCCTTACTAAGCTTCAATTCCTCTGGGCTCTCCCATGTCTTCGAGTCCTCTGGAGTCCGTTATTCCGTCAAATCGTAGGGGCTCCGCTGTGCCGAATGAAGTTTGCCCTGATATTATCACTTCTCCTTCCTGGATCGCGTCGTTCATAAAGCGCACGAATCGGTTTACCAGCTCGTCCGGGTTCTTCTTGGCAAGCTCAATGCCATCGAAAACCTTCTTGATGCCGACACCGACAGTAAGACGGTAAGGAGTCCGTTCCTTCAAAGCATCAATGCGTGTCAAGGCCTCTTGGGTCTGTTGAACTGTGAAAGCCCCAGATTCTTTCATGATAAGGTGCAATTCATCATGTGTTGTGACGTTTGGAACAACAATCCCAGAGTTGAATGAGTTGTAAATATTCAGTTCCTTCATAAGTGCTCGCTCACTAGTTGTTGCCAGGACGAGTAGCCTTCGGTTCTTTGGTGGACGCTTTTTGATTAAGACTTTCAGTGTCTGCAGGACGTTGTTACTGAAGCGAGGTCCAACAGACACGTAATCAACTAGCGTCTCGATCTCGTCGACAATGACAACGCTAGTCTGACTCTTGTAGGCGTCGTTGAACACCCTCAGAATATGTTGAATCTTGGCCATTTCGCCTAAGCCGGCTACATCTTCCGGACAGATCATCTTAATGAAGGGTGACCCTGATTCTAGGGCAATCTGGGCTGCAAGGGCGGTTTTCCCGCTTCCGGGCCCTCCGTTGAGGAGAATAGACCATAGGGAAGTTTGCCCGGTCTGTTTGAGCCCCTTCGCCAACGCCTCTCCTTCTTTGAGAACATAGTCGATCTGCTCTGAGAAGTTGATAATGCCGTGTTCTATGCACCTCTTGATTTCTTCCTCAGATACACCAAAAGCTGGCTGTATCTCATCAAGAGCAAGAAGAAAATCGGAATGATTGACTTTCATCTCCGGGGCGTCATCCTTGACCCTAACTGTTTTACCAGAGTCAATGTGGCGGTTAAAGGCAAAAGAAGTAGCCGCCTTCACTAGACCAGCAATTTCAGCACCAGAATAGTTCTTGGTCAGAGCAGCCAGTTCTGCCAAATCAACGCTCGCATCCATCAACTCGCTCTGTCTCATATTCTGGGTGTGGATGCCGAGGATTTGAGCTCGACCAGCTTCGTCAGGAAGAGAGATCTCCACGTGTACTTCGAGACGCCCAGGTCGCAACAACGCATCATCGATCATGTCCTTCCTGTTAGTCATACCAATGAGTAGGATGTTGTTCAGTTGATCAACACCGTCCATTTTCGACAGCAATTGATTGACCACGCTATCACCGACACCAGTACCGCCACCTGCTCCGCTACCACGCTGTTTACATACAGCGTCCAATTCATCGAAAATAATGATGTGGAGGTCGCTCTCATCGCCCTTTGCTTTATACTCCTGTTCAGCATCGGCGAAGAGTTTTCGGATGTTCTCTTCTGACTGTCCGACGAACTTGTTTAGCACTTCTGGGCCGTTGATAATCTTCGGTTCCTTGGCATTTAACATCTTTCCAATTTGTCGAGCAAGCAGCGTTTTACCCGTTCCCGGAGGGCCATATAGCAAGATACCCTTCACATGCTGGATACCAAGTTTCGCAACTATGTCAGGGGGGAAGATACGGGACGCGAATGCTCGGCGGAAGATTGTGTGGAATTCGGAATCAAGGCCACCAATTCCCATCTTCTCCGTGTTAAAGTCGGGTTGGATAATAGCATTTGCCGCCGGCCGGTTTTTGGCGGGCTTGATCTGAATGTCACTCTGAGGATCCTTGTAGAAGTTGATTAAAGTATGCTTTGTAAGTATTCCCCTGGCCGTAGGCTCCGTCTCGGGGGCCTTGCTGGTTCCCTTCTCAGAGGTCAGACTGACGCGCAGGATAGTCTTGACTGTCAGCTGAAGTGCAATGCCATGGTAGTCCATCAAGACAGGCTGTCCTGGCGCCAAGATTTGGCTTTCGAAATTCTAGAGAAGTCAGCAAATGATTTAGAAGTTAGGGAGTGTAGCATACCTTAATCATAGCACCAGCGAGCTCATCCTGGTCGTGGAGAGCATCCGTTCTTGACCTTCCAGCAAACTTCACTTCAATATCTGCAGATCCAAGATAGGCTTCTCCACCCTGGAGGAAAGGATCGTAGATTCGGACATCGAGGGAGTCTCTAAACCCAGCTCTGGCCCATGGTCGCTGAATACTGGACATACCAATGTAGCCCTGGGGAAACCCATCAAACAGGCGTGCGGAGAATACGTAGAGGTTGTTGACAATGATAAGAATATCCTCGTGTCCGAATTGAGCGGGAGAGAAGTCTAGCGGCGAGAGGGCAACACTACGAGGTGTTCAGTAACGCCTCTAGACATCAACCGGATTTCATATACTTACATGTTCCCAAACTGGAATTCCTTATTAGGGCTTTCCTTAGGCGTCAAAGTCCAGGCTCCTCCCTGGTCAGGTCTTCCTCCCATCGGAGCTTGGACAGCTGAGGGGCGAGCACCCGGTGCAGGTCGCCGCGGCGGCATCCCATAGCCCCTAAGCAAGTAGATATATGTTAGCTAGTCGAATCATTAAGTTAGGTAGTTATTAAGGTGTCTCCCTACCCTGCGTCGGGACCTCCGTGCTGGGGAGGATAGCCTTGCGGTGTCCGTGAATAGCCATCTCTCTGCGGTTGTCTAGACCCGAAAGGGTTCGGTAAAGAGTAATTATTGTCGCGATTGAACATCTCGTTTCATGTGGCTCAGGGAATTCGGTAAAGCAAGGAGGGAAGCGTCCGCGGCGAACTGGGAGTGAGTTGGTGACAATAAGCTTGATCAATGCTGCCCGCAGCTTACCACGTTCACTAATAGTGTACCTAAGTGAAGGGGTCAACTGGCGAAAGCAGAGAATATGCGGTAGATTCAGCTGTAAAGAAGAAATAAGAAACAGCAGTATGGTGGACTAACAGTCGGCAGCAATGAATATGAAACAGAGAGCAACGTGGCGCTGAGTTGATCCCCGTTGGCATCTCCGCTGGAACCTCAGCCACCGGGCGGGCGACGGAGCTCGATTTCACCGACTACCTACCTCGCACCCTCCGCGAAACGGGCGGAGTCGCTTTTTGGCTCACCTCGCGAATGACTCTTCGTGTCTCTATTACCGTCCTATTACTGAGCATTCCCTACAGCCTATTATGCCTCTGTAGGTTTCTTTCCTATTATACCACTCCAAGGAGTTTCTCGTTAGATAGGTTATCTAATACGTCATCTCTCAGCCATCTCCTCGGGAAGAAGTCATGGAACGTCTACAACCCGGAAAACATCGCCCGCGTCCGACGCGACGAAGCGCAAGCGAAGGCGCAGGAGGAGGAAGAGGAACGTCGCATGCAAGAAGTCGACGCTGAGCGAAGAATTCGGATTCTCCGTGGCGAACGACCTTCTACCCCTCCTCCGTCACAACCAGCTATTTCGCGACACGAAAGTAAAGATCACGCTAGGTATGCGGGAGACCGTAGGAAGCGACGACGTCTAGTAGGCGAGGACGATACAGATCGCGATATCAGATTTGCCCGAGAAGATGCGGAGTTTGCTTCGGCAAAACGGGAGGAGTTGGCCCTTGCTCGAAAAAGCAAAAACGACGCGCCTATTTATGATAGCAATGGTCATATTAACTTGTTCCCGGAGGAGGATGTGCAGAAGCGCACAGAGAAAAACTCAGAGGCTGAGAAAGAGGCGGCGGCGAAGCAGCGCAGCTACGAGGACCAGTACACGATGCGATTGTCTAATGCGGCCGGGTACCGTCAAGACATCGGAAAGAAACCCTGGTATTCATCTTCTCAGGGCAACGTATCTCCTGATGTTATGCCTAGCAAGGATGTCTGGGGTAATGAGGATCCCATGAGAAAGGAGAGAGAGAAAGCGCGGATGGACCTTAATGACCCTCTCGTTGCGATGAAGAAAGGCATTCACCAGTTGAAGTCAGTTGAGGAGGAACGAAAGAAATGGAATCAAGAGAGGAGTCAAGAACTTGATGCGTTGAAGTCGAGCGAAAAGACACAATCGTCACGCCATAGAAGAAGACGGTCCAAGTCAAGGGACAGTCTCGAGGATTTCAGACTCGACGAATCTCCACATAGACATCGGAAAAGGGATAGGAAGTCACGTAGACATCGTCATTCCCGCGACGCTACTTCTAGTCATTCACATAGACAGCGTTCAAGGTCCAGGTCTCGCTCTCATTCTCATCGTCACAGTCACCACCACAAGAGTCGAGACAATCGGGAGACGGAGACCCGTTCAGCCCATCCAAGGCATTGAAATGCCGCAGAATATCACTATCCAATCTCAACTATGCTCGCCATACGATTCATTCAACCGGAGCATTACAAAACTATGGCTCGATGGAGCACAGATGCTGCTTACTCCTCGAAGTAGCAAGGACTGGCAATGGTATGATCCAAGTAAAAGGGAGCAAAACTTTTATTTCGGATATTTTCGGGTCTTTACTTATTGCAGGTACCATTTCTGTGACCCTTTCTCCTCGCTGTCATGCGCATCCCACTCAATAGAGATATCCAGGGACCTGGATCGCGCATTCGCGTTCTTCTTTTGATACCCTACCCTCCCCTTGATTATCTGGCCTGCCTTCAAAGCCCCTGGATTCTTCTTCCCGCGATCAATAAGGCAGATGGTCTGCTGCCAATGGGTTTCCTTGCCGTCCGGTCCCGTGGTAAAAGCCACAATGCCTTTCTTCTGCAGGTCCGAAGGGATAGCATTGGGTGGAACCGTAGATTCATTTGATGGCATGAAGAAGATATCAAACCAGATAGCCCAACCATCAAGGGAGTCAATATCATCCTTCAAAGTAACCTGGAATTCTTTCAGGAAGGACAGTTCCTCTACAGTGATGGTATGCAGCGGAAGCGTGAGAAAGATGTCGGACTCTGCAGCAATAACCGATTGGGGCAGCGAACGGACGAGAGCTTCATCATAAATACCAGTGAGCATGCTCTTCATGTTGAACCCGTAGACATCATGCCAGAATCCAATGTGCGATGCGATAAGCTCAGGGTCGGCAAGCGGCGCAATGCGAAGCGTAGCATGAGAGGGGACCATGAGTCCTCCCGGAGCGAGGTAGCGGTCACGGGCGTAGATGACCGAATCAAACATAGCTTCGAACAGAAGACCATAACCCATCCATTCGGATACGATAATGTCCACCTGATTGACAGGCAATACGACTTCCTCGATCTTGCCGCGGATGCACCTGGAAGATAACTGTCAGTCAAGGACGCAATACACAGTGGCCTTCCTTTACGTACGTTATAACGTCTCCGAAACCGTTCTCGTAAACTATTTCTTTGGCCCTATCGATAATGTTCGAATTGTCGACGGATATCACCTTTCGAGCACCCGCCTTCGCACAGAACATGGACAGGATCCCGGTACCGCAGCCGACATCCAGGACCACTTTGTCCTTGAAGATGTGTTTATTATCATAGATGAAATCCCGATAGGAATCTGTACGGATCGTGTCCTTGAGCATAGACTCGTGAATTCCTTGAGGACGATGTATCAGCGATTTCTGAGCCAGACGGAATACGGGACCTCATACCATTGTATGCGTAGGACGAGAAATAGTCCGAGTCAATCTCTTCGGCTTTGCTAGCGGCGCGAGCTGTGGACGACTGTCCTGGGTTCGAAGCAAGCTTGTTGTCTTCTTTTGTTAACTGCTCCTCCAGCGACTTCTGTACTGCAAGCCTATACTCCGAAAACTGCAGTTGAAGGCGTTCCAACTCCTCCTGAAGCTCAGTCACCTGGCGTTCGGCTTGTGTGCCGCTGACATCGCCTGATTCCTCATCTTCAACATCATCCAAACTGTATAGAAGAGCGTCATCCTCCAAGACAGGTTTCAGGTAGCTATCGTCCTGGAATTTGCCCTTAGAAGACACATCAGGGGTTGAATTCCCACCCTTGACTTCGGAACGAATATAGTTGACAAGCTTTATAGTCTCGAGAAAGTCCAAGTCTATGATTGGAGAGGAGACATGTTAGTTTAGATACTTTATATTAATATACCATCAAGCATAAGCCGCACAGCGGTATGTACTCTTCAAGGCTATAATCGAATCGAACGTCTACACACCAAGCTCCTTTTGAATCTTCCGCAAGTCAAAATTGTACTTCTCCTTGCTTTCTTTGAGCATCGATCGGGCGTCTGGATAGACCTTGTCGGAGAAGAGCCCAACAACCGGCTGCGTGTCATCATCAGGCTCGACATCCTCCCATCCTTCTTCGTCGGTAACATCTGAATCGTCCGAAGAGACGGAATCGCGATCAACCTCGTTCAAGGGGCGCTCCTCCGAGGGAAGGGCGGACATGCTGGCAATTGAGGTGGAAGAGCGACCGGAAAGGGTTCTATATGTTCACAATACCAACAAGAAAGACCGCGACTTAGTCGAGGGTTAGGACTTCAATCGAAGAGAAGTACAGGAGTGTACCTGGGCTGTGTCCAGGCCAAGGGGGAAAATTTCCCGAAATTAAGCTGGTTGCCCCGCCTCCGTGGGTTGGTTTGCTTTGTTTACATTCACTGATAAGAACAATGAGAGCCTCAGGCCAGCTGCTTCCCCGCCAACTATCATCAGCCCCGAGGACATATTGGCATAGTAAGGTTGTACTTCTCGCCCTTCTCCGTACCTAGTATTCTCCATATATCTACCAACATCCTCTGAATACTTCAATGGCTTCTCCTTTGATTTTTTACGTGCCTTGAGTTCTCCTTCTCGTTTCTTTCTCTCCCCACGAGGGCGCCTCGCTTCTATCCCTTTCTTCTCTCCTGCCCTGTACTTTGTGATAAGATAAACAAGAATGGCTTTCTTCTTTAACCGCGGTCGATCTCGCCAACCCTCTGATGTTGTGAGGTCAATCAAGGACTCGTTGTCGAGGCTCCGTGAACTTTCCGTTGCCGCGAAGGTTTGTTCGTCTGTCCAAATCACCTGTATTTTTCTATGCAAGGCGCTAAGCTCGCAATGCGGCTTTTAGGCCGAAGATGAACTCGCAAAGCAGCTCTCCCAGATGAAATTGATGGTGCAGGGAACTCAAGGTTTGTACAACTTATTGGGATAAAAGCACAGACAGTACGCAGTTTGTCATACTAATTCAACGTTTGGTAGAGATTGAAGTCTCGCCGGACCAGGTCCATACCCTTACTCAGGTTATGCTTCAGGAGGATCTACTTTATGAACTCGCCCGGGCTCTCTACAAACTTCCATTTGAAGCAAGGAAGGATACCCAGACCATATTTTCTCACATACTCCGCTTCAAACCTCCTTACGCCAATTCACGGGATCCCCCTGTTATCTCTTACATCGTCCACAATCGGCCCGAGATAATCATTGAATTATGCAGAGGCTATGAGCATAGTCAAAGCGCCATGCCGTGTGGCACTATACTGAGGGAGGCGCTGAAGTTTGACGTAATTGCTGCGATCATTCTCTATGACCAGTCTAAGGAAGGGGAGCCAGCTATCAGACTCAGCGATGTTCAACCTGACATTCCTCAGCGTGGTACTGGTGTATTTTGGAAATTCTTCCACTGGATCGACCGGGGTAGCTTTGAATTGAGTGCGGATGCTTTCACCACGTTCAGGGTGGGTGCATTCAAATTCCTTTTATGAAGGATAGGCCTAACCTAGGATTGATTTCTAGGAACTTCTTACGCGCCACAAGCCCCTTGTGACTGGGTATCTATCTACCAACTTTGACCACTTCTTTGCGCAATTCAACACCTTCCTGGTGCAATCGGAATCATACGTGACAAAAAGACAGAGCATCAAACTCCTTGGCGAGATCTTACTGGATCGTGCCAACTACAGTGTTATGATGAGATATGTCGAGAGCGGGGAGAATCTTAAACTTTGCATGAAACTCCTAAAAGATGATCGCAAAATGGTCCAGTACGAGGGGTTTCACGTTTTCAAGGTACGTGGCGGACTTCATTGCGGAAGCTTTGGGGAAGCCCGCGGCCGGTCATGCTGACTAGGAATGTTGCTAGGTATTTGTTGCGAATCCAGACAAATCAATAGCTGTACAGCGGATTCTTATCAACAATCGAGATCGTTTGTTAAAATTTCTACCGAAGTTTCTTGAAGACCGTACAGATGATGATCAGTTCACCGATGAGAAAAGCTTTCTTGTACGGCAGATCGAACTTTTGCCCAAAGAGCCAATTGAGCCGTCACGGTCTACACGTGAGACGTCACGATCAAATGTTAACACAACCACTGTCGCCTGAGACGACATGGCCATGCAGGACAGTCAATGGCCCTATCTGTTGACGAACGTCCGCTTTGGCCTGTTTTACGTGCCTTCTTAGTGGCCCGCCCGTTGTATTGCTTCTTTCCTTATATTCGGCGGTACATGCTCGCTAAATCGGGTGTCCTGCGCTGTATCTCTCTTTGCATGTATAGCCAGCTGGTATCTGGGCTTTTGGTGTTACCATATTTGGGCTTTGGGGAAGGGTAAGCAAGCAGGACGCTGCCATGGCGATGGCGAATAACAACGTTGGAAAAGGGAAAAATTGGAAGAGCAAAGGAGGATCTGAGAGCAGCAGTCCTTGCATTAGAATTAGATGCAGACGAAGCCTTTCGGAGTGGACAGCTTCTCCTTTGTACAGACCAGGGAAGTGTAGGTAGACAAATACCTAGATATATACCTATTGGGGCTCCCTTTGTTTAAAAGCCACATGGCCCAGGGATGCATATAGAGTGATAGACTGATAAAAGTTCTGAGACTATCAATAGCGGGTAGCACATTTACTGAGCACCTTTGACGTCAATTCTATCTTTTTGCATAGGATTTCCCACAATTGCTTTGTTAGGCTCATACATAGCGGACCCGTGGAAATCGCCGCCTGGGTGGATTCAGGTCCATCACCAACGGAGAAAAGGGTCAGATTTTCGTCGTTTCAGCTCTCGATGATAAGTGTTAACATCCATATTTCTCAGACTACCCTTCAGTCTCTGATGTCCGGCCGACCGAGCAATACTTCATGGTGCCCTTGGAAAGGAATAAATAACAATAGTTGATATATTGTCCGAGCCTAGACTTCTCTTCTTATCCACTTAGTAACCCCCTTCATAATCCCTTCCACCCAAGGTTCAACTCAGGCAGAATTTCAATAATCGATTAATCACCATCTTCTTCTCTTTTTAAACCTTGCTTGTCTTTCCTTCTAACTGAGCGGTCTAATGGAAGCAAAACCCATTGCTGCTTCAGAAGAATCCTCGGCCTCCTTTAATCGCAGTCTCCCTCTCCTTTTGCATAGCGTGAAGCTTGCCCGCCTGCTAAGTCATCGCCGTTACCTGGCAGCCTCGACCCAATAATAATCCCTCCACTTCTGGGCGTCCTACTAAAGCTACTCCCCTCTGAGCTGGCGATGCTCAACTGCTCACTGGAGGAATCTCTGCCAGATCCATTTCCTTTCCCTTCTTGTGTGTTGTACTATATATCATAGGTTGCGATTGACTGGCGCGACGTTCGTGCGACAATTCACTCCTTTGTCTTCCTCGAGCAATCCCCGCTTCACCCCCTTGAAATCCCTCGCCAGAAAAGAAAGGAGAACGGAATTTTCTCGACAGTTTCTCACTGGTATTGGAGCAAGAAAGAGAGCCAGGTCCCAAGCCATGCCAGGATAATGGGAGACACGCGATTCCCCCCGACCCCAGTCGAAATGTCGGAGCCCCCTTCCTCCTCCGAAGCCATGCCTGCTACAGACCTTCCAACAACTCAATCACCTTCGGCGCCGCCTATTGACCACTCCCTTTGCTCTGAAAGAAAATCGATCGCAACGAGCGCATCATCTATTAGCCCTGATCCATCGGCATCTCCCTCCCCTGTGCCTGAGAGTACAAAACCAGACTCAAGATTAGCGCCTCCCCCATTTTCCACAAAGTCCAGACGGAGAACATCGCTACAAGAGGCCGAGACTTCGACCACCGTTAGCTTGCATTCGCTGCGCAGTGTTCCTAGCATTCTCGTCAATGACGGCTCTTGCCCCAGCTCTCGCCCCAGCTCTCGGGCTGGCTCCTCCCGGCCAGGCTCACGGTGGTCGGAACGGAGGTGGGGGGGTTTGAAGAGTAAGAGATCGACGGAAATGTCAAGGGCCGAATCGCCGCCACCTGTACCCCGGATCGAGCCTGAATTCAGTGGTATTGCTCTGGACATCCCCAATGGGTCGCTTGATGACCTCGGCCCGCAGGCCCTGAAGTTTTCCAACCGTGGGAGTCTCATTCGAGAGGAGGAAAGACTACAACTTCAGCAGAGAATCAGAGAGCAAGCAGCGGCAGATCAAGCAGCGGCGAACCAACCGGAACGCGGACTGGAGACTGAGGGAAAAGGGAAGCGT
Source organism: Aspergillus egyptiacus (assembly GCA_025688805.1). Classification (NCBI taxonomy): domain Eukaryota; kingdom Fungi; phylum Ascomycota; class Eurotiomycetes; order Eurotiales; family Aspergillaceae; genus Aspergillus; species Aspergillus egyptiacus. The sequence goes on from MU628452.1 coordinate 55,540, forward strand.
CAGGGACAGAATAAAACTCCGGATACCCAAGATCAGAACGGTTCGGCTGTGGACTCACCAGTAACTGTCCTTAGCCGTCCCAAACCAGCGTCCTTGCTACGCGCTAGACGAAGCAGTGTCCCAAGCAGGGTTATCTCTGCGGACGAGGACATGTTATCCCGAAGAGTCAGGTTGATGTATGCGAAAGGAGACGAGAATGTGACAGATTCAGAAGTGGCGAGATCGTATGCCCTGGAAAATGGTATCCTTTGGGAGGAGCCGACTCCCACCACCGAGGCTTTCGAAACGAGTGCCTCTGAGACAGGTCCGAAGCCTGTTGAACCGCCCGTTGACTCTGAGGGTAGCCGAGCTCCAAAGAGGGAGGCCAACGAGCTGGCAGGAGGTATTGAATACTGGCAGAATATCAAGGCGGGGGATGTGGATAGGTATGGCTTCATACGCGGCTCGCCTGCGAAGGAAGGCCCGGAATTCAGCAGCCCTATCCAGCGGGTTTCCACAAGCCTACTCCTAGCCTCGGAGACTCCTCGGCGGAAACGCTCCATTCGACCTCCGACTGCCTTAGGGAGTAACCGCTCATTTACGGGCAGATCACCTTCCCGGCAAGACTCCGAAATGTCCGGGCGTCCAACTTCCTCACAAAGTATGTATAGTTCCCCCTTGCGCCGGTCCACCTCGCGTTTCCGTCAAGCGGCAAATCATCTTCCCCACAACCGTAGCCGCCGCTTCAAGGACGAGGCCGGAGATATGCTCACCTTTCCGAGCGAGTCGGCGACATTTGACGATAAAATGGACAGTGCTGCAGCGCGTGCCTCAAGGAAGAAAGAGTGGGAACGAGAAGACAAGTGGACAAAAATGGCGAAGCCGACAAAGAAGGGTAAAGACGGCGGTGGGATGACATTCGAGTTCGACACCAAAAGCTCAAAACTTATTGAGCGAACATGGAAGGGAATCCCAGACAGATGGCGATCTTCGGCATGGTATGCATTTTTGGAAGCTAGCGCCAAAAAGCACAAGGACAGCCCCACGGAAGAGGAGCTCATCGAAGCTTTCCATGAATTTCAACTCGCCTCATCTCCCGACGATGTGCAAATTGATATCGACGTCCCAAGGACTATCAGCAGCCATATCATGTTCCGGCGCCGTTACCGCGGTGGCCAACGTCTGCTTTTCCGTGTGTTGCATGCAATGTCCCTGTATTTTCCGGAGACGGGCTACGTTCAGGGCATGGCGGCGCTTGCGGCTACACTGCTCGCTTACTACGACGAGGAGCATACGTTCATCATGCTTGTTCGACTGTGGCAATTACGGGGACTGGAACAGCTCTATCGCTCCGGGTTTGCGGGTCTCATGGAGGCTCTAGATGACTTTGAAAAGGGATGGTTGGACGGGGGCGAAGTCGCCGGAAAACTGGTATGCCCCTCGAATCGAACTGCGAAGTCTCCAGGCACTGACACATTTTCCTGCAATAGAACGAACTGGGAATCCCGCCCACGGCATACGGAACGAGATGGTACTTGACATTGTTCAACTACTCTATTCCATTCCCGGCACAGCTCCGGGTGTGGGATGTATTCATGCTCCTTGGTGATGCTGAGGACACCCCGCAGCCTGGTGCGGACAAGGGTGAGAAGACTGGTGGCTTCGGCAGGGGCTTAGACGTCCTCCACGCGACTTCGGCGGCTCTAATCGACGGCATGCGAGAAATCATCCTCGAGTCCGATTTCGAGAACTCGATGAAGGTTCTCACCAGCTGGATTCCGATCAAAGATGTGGAACTCTTCATGCGCGTCGCTAAAGCCGAGTGGAAAGTCCACCGTCGGAAGAAATCAGGCTAATAATAACACTCGACAGGGCAGCGTGACCCTATCGATAACTTTTCCTTTCATTCCCTCCCTACGCTGCCCTTATTTATATACCTTTTCACCGTCGTTTTGAGCTTGGCCAGTGGTGTTTTATGAATGATCTCAGGCTGGACGAATTCGATGACTGGACCAACGTTTTATCCTCTATTGTTATAATCACGGTTCTCTTCTCAAGGCCTATACTGGGGTCCTGTTCACGCCACCTCTAATCCTACGGCCGACTACAACGCCGTCATTGTCCGGCTTCCTAGGCCGAGCCGAGTCCGCGACGCCTGAGCGCCCCCGTCCTCTCTCGGGCGTCACAGACTGAGTCCACACATTCGCCTCCTCGCTCGCCAACAATCACGTACAACGGATTTCGGGAGACATAATCTTGACAAGCCACAACTCAACACTCTGCCCCTCCGTGCCAGTCGACGCAGTCTATATACCCTTATTCTTCCACGAAAACCCTATATTATACCCTCGCTCTTAATCCCCCAAGTCACCAATCCAACTCTCCCGAGGCGTACCCTAATAATCCCCCTCCCTTTTCTCATCTCCCCACGCCCTATCTATCCGGCCACGAACAGCTTTTTTTCTTTTCTTTCTTTGTTGATTATTATATAATTTTTACCTAGTCCCACCTGCATCCCTTTCATTGTCCCAGTCTAGTCAAGTCCAGTCCTAATTCTGATACCCCGTTTACTCATCTTTACATACCAATATCCATTTTGTCATCGATACTGCTATCACTAACTATGATGGTATTGCCTACCTGCTTTTGCTCGCTTGGATGCTTTTTCTGTCATTTATCATCATTTCACCTTCTCATATGCTCTCCCACCTTCCCTCCCCTTCATACTCCATCCCTTCTCTGTTTTCGATATATTCTGTCTGTGCTTTCTAACTTCTCAGGGGTTTATTGTTATTGCTCAATCCACTCACCTGAACCCCTCTCTCCAAAGTCGTGTTTTGTCATTTTCAACTCGTGTGGTTTAGAAACCGGAAGGAGGGATTCGACTAGCCCGTGCGTGTAATTTACCTAATCCGAATCCAACAGGCACAGTCCTAAACTGTGCGTCAAAAGACAGAGTACTGTACTACAGTATGAAGCTGACTTTCATTCAGTAGCAGTAGTATGTTAGAAAGGCGACCATGTCGTTACACTTGGGGGAGTATATCCAAAAACCCTAGCATACCGGCTACCAGGAAATCCAACAGAAGGATACTACGTACAACGTGGTAAGCCAATCTGGGTTGCCAGTGCAAGAGTAAATCCAAGGCTAATATGCAGAACATTGCTAAGTAGACATGATATGTGTGTGATGCTCCCGTAGATTTTCCATGGGCCGCCCGACTCGCGCGAGCCATGGACCTAAATTTTCTGAGCTGACTTTCGACAAAGGTCGTCTGCGGGGTTGCGGATGATCAGGTTGAGTGAAATATATGTATCTCTACCTTCCGCTTTGTTGAGTAGAAGCTAGTGGGTTTCCAGACGCTGGTGAATGTCGAGGACTGACCTCGGGATCAGAGTCCCGTAGCTTTGAAGAGTAGGGTGGTTCAAGTGCCCTTAGCTTTTCAATCCGACTTACTGACGATACATCCCCGCGGTGTGCATGGTCCGCTAAATTGTGTCTCGTCTCCAAACTTGCCGTGCGTCGGTGGGGGGCCGTCGCACCTGGGGCACCCAGAGAATGGCTTGAGCTCTCGGTTTCTTCCGGCTTCAGTTGACCCCGTGAGTGGTAAGGGGGCGGGTCGCTAAGCTGATGACGATGCCCGAACTGTCGCCCCTGTCGCCCATCACTTCGTGGAGACCCCGGCCCGGAGGTTTGAAACGCACTGAAAGATGACTCTACAGGACGGGACGGGGGGACTGGAGCTGGCTGATGGGAGCCGGACGCCTTCCTCTTTCGTCCTGGGGAAGACTGTTCCGAACGACGAGGGTTACTTGGTGTGGCGGCAGAATGCGCTTGCGTAGGAGGAACCCAGTGGTGAAAAGAGAGAGAGGGTGGTGACCGACGTGATTGAGAATCGGATCCCCTTGCAGCCTGAGTAGTAGGCACCGACGAACCAGGGGCATACTGTACGTTCCCCAGATTCACAGGAGCCGACTGAGCCTGAGTTGGGTAGCTTGGGTTCCCCCAGGAGTTAATCCCAATTCGAGAATCAGGGGGCCCAGTAGCTAATGAATGTCCTCCCAGTGGCTGAGGCGTAGACGGGGTACTGGAATTGGGCGGTAGGTTCTGGGATAGGAGAATGTTAGGGGGAGGAGGCGGTGGTACCACATGCTGGGCTGGTGGAGGAGCGTATGAAGTAGGATGACCGGAACGGGAGTCTTGACGGACATGTGGGGAAGGCCGCTGGGACTGAGAGGTAGACTGAGAGGACGTATGGGAGTGAGATGGAGGAGAAATATGATGGTTCGGCGTGCGAGCTCCGGGGAGTTGAGATAGATATTGCTGTGCCAACTCGAGGACGGGCTGAGACAATCCGCCTTGACAGATTCCGGCGAAGATAAACGGTATAATGTGAGGAGGGATGCCCGCCTGCAGAGAGTCCCGGAGCATACTCTGCTCAACTTTTCGTTGCTCAAGACGCAGAGTCTCCTGGCGCGTCTTTTCCTCCTCTTGCTTCCTTCGGTCCTCCTCGGCCTTGGCTCGGAGCCAATAGTGCATAGCCTCATCGGAGGTCTGCCATTGAGCTGGCGGAGGTGGAGGTAATTGTTGATCTGGCGCAGCAGAGGCAGACATAGTTGCGAAGCCGACATCCGGCGGAGGTAGATTCAGGGATGAAGGACGAGGTAGGCCGCCGCGAGAAGCCATTGAAGAGGCCGCTGGCCTCGAAGGCGCTGCGGGTGCAGGAAGATTAGGCGCAGAGGGCGAAGCTGAGCGCGGAGAAGGGACAGACCGACGGAAAGGTGAATTCGCACGTAGACCCTGAAACCCATGCTGGGAGGAAGGATGGAGGGTAAGCAGCATGTCTTGATGACAGCAACAGGCGGGAGGGAGGGTTGATCAGAGCTGGACAAGTTATTATGATTGCAACCACATCGTTTAGACAACTGCATGCAATGACGCAAGTATTCTTAAGAATAAGACATTTTGGGGATTGGGGATTGAGGAGGGAGCAGATAAGAGCCAGCTCGCAGCTCTGAGGAGTAGAGATCAGGGGAGTGAGTGAACAGTAGTGAGACCAAACTGAGGGAAGCCAAAGGTACAGAAGTTCTGGACTCGTCAACAGTGAGCAGTTCATCTCCCCAGATTGCCCAAAGAGGCAGGCGCCAAATGACAAAAGAGGGCCATGTCTACTGTATCCGGAAGGGATCGTCCTGATTCTAGACTGGATCGGGAAATAACAGGCGGATCCAGTGATCTGCCTGAGGCTGCCATAATAATACTACCGTCAGAATATCAATAGAATCTGTACAAGCTAGACAGATACTGGACAAGGGAATTAGACAAGCAGGATCGGAGGGGACAACTTCAGGTACTAAGAAGGAAGTTGTACGATATCACCCAAGATTCGGAGCAAATACTCCAACCGCATTCCGTGGAAACTGGACGGAGCCGGCCGCTGATGACAGCGAAGTCGGTACCAAGAGTACCTACTCGAGGTCTACTACTAGTCTACTACTGGGACCTTGAAAGTTGAAACACGTATAGAAATCTAGACCTTTGTGACAGAAAAAGCAAATTGGACAAAAAAAATTCTCCGAGCGTCAGGGCGACGGCCCGCTCCGGTAGAAGGAGTCAGGAGCAAGAGACTTGATTGTTGCAGACGTACATAAATTGATCCTCCCGAGTCGTTTAATATTGACTGTCTAAGATTCAAAATAAATGCCTACTACTCCTACTACTAAACATGTGCTATAATGATCTTCTGAAAATCCCGACCGTCTCTGATCCTCATCTCTGCCCCTCCAATGCTTGTTTCATCTAGAATGAGGTCAAGGCTTCTCTGTCGTGTCTCCCGTCCCTTTCCAGTAATCCTAATGATTATCGCTATAACACTCCCCTGCTCCAAAATTCTCTCGGCATCATAAGACTCGCATACACTAGTCTAGGGAGTTACCTATCTGCCAAGTTTTAAATAATAATATCAATTTCTGGAGAATAATAATAATAATAATAATAATGGCGGCTTAACTCGTCACCGCTGCGACCAAACAACCAGGTATACTCTTATCTCGTTGATTCGTCATATTATGATGCTAAGATAATGAAACACGTCCATCCATCCCATGCTGACTCTCCCAGACAATTATATACACTCCACATGCGAAAGCGCAACCAGTAGCTTGCATATGCATATGTGTCTGCCCACTCACCCCTCGCGATCGAATCGGGTCAATACCTCTGGCGGTACGGTGGGAATGTACTTGCGCGCCCGTTCTCGGTTGGTTCCGCCCCAGCCTGCCCCGTAGCTGATCAGCATGTCGGTGCTGGTTGGTAGAGAAAACGGAAGAGTCAAGGCCGGATCCAGGAACACGGTGTTTGCGCCATTGCGCTCATCGATCCGAGAGGATGCTGCCGGCCTTGGGGAGGCCATGTTTGAACGAGGAGACGCGACAGAAGCTGTCGAGGTCGTCGGTGAGCCTGACACATCAGATGCCGGTGGTGCTCGATCTTGACGGGGAGTTTGCGGACGCCCTTGCTCGGCCAGCGCCGAGGTAGGGGCCAAGGAATCTGCTTTGGCCTGTACCAGTCGTAACTGTTCCCTGAAGATCAACTCTGGGTCATGTTGAAGTTCCACCAGGAACTTCATCGCCGGTTTGGGAAGTCCTTTCTCTCCTACCTCCGGCCGATATGATTTGACCGCATGCAGAAGCTGGGCCGGGGTGAGGTCCTGTAACTGAAGTAGAGTGTTCACGAAGGATTCAAAGTCGTCTCCCAACGAGGAAAAGCACTGCAGCCATTGTAGAAGTTGGATCACCGGCGCCAAGTGTTTGCGAGCAGATTCCATCGTGCTCTCTCCCGTGCACGTGGTAGATCCGTTCTCGTAATGTTCAGGTTGTCGGTTGTTGGTCCGCGCCCAATCTTCCAGAGCCGACACATTCATGCGAATCTGCATCGCTTTGGTTCGCGCCAAATAACTTTTGGTGGACAGAATACGGTTGAAGATCTCGGCGCCCAACCAGTAATAGAGCTGCGAGAGGATCTGTGTGGTGATGACGGAGTGTACGTCGTAGAGATCTAGGACAAAGAGGGTTGAAGATAGCAGGGAGGTGATATTGCGCGGCGAAATCTGGGCGCGGCGCCTCGGGGATGGTGGTCGGAATTGATTCTCAGCAGGCTCAGGCACTTTGGACTTGTTCTTGGAACGGAAGAGCTTCCACTCGTTTTGGAAGGGAATGTCGCCGAGTCCGGGGATAGTTTCGTGGTCCAGCATCGCAGCATCCAGCACCTTGTTCATACGCCGTTCAGCATCACGAATGATGAGGATAAAGATCTCATTGATGAGCTCGGCCAAATGGAGCTGAAACTCCACCGTCGCCTCGACCAGCTCGGCATCTTTTTTAAGATAGTGAAGTAGTAAGGTAGCATTCGATATCCAGAATGCGAGGATCGTCATGTCCCACTGATGTCGTTCGACAACATCATTGATCTTGTCCGTCGCTGAAATCAATAGCGTCGCGAGTAGGTCTGGGCTTGCATGGTAGTGGGCGTATCGCGCACTGAGGAAGAGAAGATTTGCCGGCACTGGCTTCTGTGACGGTGACCGTTGCGGTGTCATGTTGGTGATGATGATATCCAGGATCCTTTCGAGTTCGCTTTCTTGAAAGACAAACATCTGGTCATTCAGGCATCGATCCCACACGAACTCCTGCTGTTCTTCCTCCAATTCTTCTTCGTCTTGAGACTACGATAGTCAAATGGGGCGCACGGTCAGCTTGATGTCCACCATTTCCAATCTTAACTGTGTCGTCCACTTACATCGAATTTCTCATCCAACCCCAGACTGGACAGATCAACCTCCAGATTGATCGCACTTTCCTCCATCATCATGCGTCGCTTCATCTCATTCTCCGCGATCTCTTCCTCAAACCGACCATGTGCAAAGCCCGAATCGTAAAAGTCATCCTCAATGGCGCTCGGTCCGAAACTATAACCGTTCTCATGCAGATAATCAGAGATCTCACTCCCGGGCTGCGCAAAGTCGAACGCGGTCCCTCCGGATGAAGATTTGATATTCGGCGACGCACCGTGATCGAGGAGGATTTTTGCGATCGTTTTATGCCGATTCGTCATCGCCCACATCAGTGCGCTCCATTGATTCCGATCTTGCTGGTCAACGTTGGCTCCGGCGTCAAGGAGCGCCGCAACCACATCTTGGTGTCCCTAACATACCAGATTCCCAAAGTTAGTCCCAAACGACATTATGCAGCTGTAGAGGGAGAAGAGAGAGCCGATTTTTCACGTACAAAACAACTGGCATATATCAACGGTACTGTGCCCTCCTCATCAGGCATATTCACATCGACATAGTCCTTCGCTTTCCCTTGTAGCAATTTACGTACACGCTCAACATCACCGTTACTAGCAGCCATATTCAAGTTCCGTTGTAGAATCTCCCTCTTTCGCGCGTCCGTCAGCTTCTCATCCGCTGCTATTGCTTCTTCGTCCGCGTCCAGCGAGTCCACCTCGCGATGGGCGGCTTGCGCGGCCAGCATTTCCATTAACCTGGCATCGCTGTCCTCTATCCGAGCGGTGGTTGTGGATTCATTGTCGTCATCCGCAGACAGTCTAAAGTCGTGTCCGTAGTGTGCATGTAAGGCATGCTCGTCATCGTGTGAATGGTCGTCGAGGGCGAGATTGAAACTGAGGGGCTTGGCCGCGACAGGAGTTAGGAACTGGGATTGGCCTGTTTATTCGGTAAAAAGTCGAACGAGATGTCTGTCAGCGAGCGCTCCGTGTCGTGGGAACACACTTGCGAACCTTGCCAAGCATCATACATCTCCGTCTCCGGCTGCAGCGCCGGGATTGAACGACGATCGTCTAAAGACTTCGGTAAATCATCTGGAAGCTTCTTGGGATCAACTCCTGTTAAGCTCGAGGTTGAGGTTCTGGGCTCGTGATCAGAGTCAGCGGGTGAAGCCCCGCGGGGAAGATCCATAATCGGTCTGCAGGATTGCGATGTGGATCAAGGGTCAGCGAGGGGCGGGCAACTCGAGAAAGGGAGCACTAGCTCCATGGGGGAGACCGTCTTGTGATCTTTTTATAAAGTGAAGGGATCCGACAGGGAGGCGGAGTGTGCGAAGAATGAGGCAGAGAAGGGTGGGCGGAGACCGGTGTTGGTTCCTGACGATTGACGACTGTGTTAGGTAGATCAGGAGTGCCCAGTGATGCAATTATCCATGATTCCCCAAAGAGTGGGAAAGAATGTTCTTTCACTGCCATTCATCTCCTGTGTTTCATCTATCATGCTTAATTACAGTACAGGCTGGACTAATATTTGGTAACATAAGAAAGATTATTTGTCTTTCCGCAATCTCTCATGGATTATGGAACTGCAAACGGCACCCTGTTGGACGTGACAAGCCAATCATTTAGATGTATCAGAAATGCATCAAAGTATTGAATTGAATGGAAAAGAACAGTTGACACTCTATTATACACTAGAAGAAACAAACAAACAACGAGCGGGGAAAAAAATAGTAATGTAGAGCCGGTGCACAAAGCGCAAGTATGAAATTCGTCAGGGATATCACTCGCTAAACGCCAATAGACATATGAAAAAGCAGGGTATTATGCAGACGGTATATATGACCGACAGAATAAGGCCGTTAGATCGGATCAGAGTGTTTGAGTGTTTGTATACATGAAGTCGCCTTCATTCTCCAACGGCTTAAACCAATAACTTGCTGCGGATTTGGATATCCTCTTCCGAGAGCGAGGCGATCCAGAGGGCACGTTCAATGATACCCGGCACTGGCTCAATGTTGTATTTCGTGCTTGCGTCAATCAAGCGAAGCAGACTCTTGACTATTCTGGCCGTTGTTCGATAGCGCTCGAAATTGATCAGGGGCTCCCCTTCCGGGGTGGCCGCAACCTGGGCCGGCTTTTGCGCATTATACGTGAGGTCGTGGATATAGAGCCCTGGTGGCTCTAGTTAGCTTAGATCATTGGCGGTGAATAAAGATACAATGGAGATGACGTACCGACAAATGGAATGCAGCCCTCCTGTACGTTCGCAGTCTCCATCTCAACTCGAAGATCATGGAAATTGCGGACAGGCTGAATAAGTGACTCCATATCCTTCAATGTGCGCCTATCTTCAGGCGACACAAGTGCCCACGTGCTCTGGAGCCGAGAGCAGTCAGAAGAAGTCAGCGCGATTGAGATCTGCAGCATGGTTGCATAGTTGCAGATTCTCCGTGCGTGGGCCGCTGTGTGAATGAGCTTTGTGATCGTGCGAGCTCGCTCATGGATGTCCAGAGTGAGAACTATCTCAGAGAGAACCCACTTCACCATGAGATTGAAACGTCCCACCACAAGGTCAATGCCTCGACGCTCTGCATCCATAAGGAACTGTACCCAACTCATGGTAAAGGGAGGGCCGTTATTCCACTTCATGTCAACAAGGTCCCTCCAGTCCACCTCACCAAGTGCAGCCATCTCGATCAGGGTGAACTGTTGGGCCAGCATCAGAGATTCGCACGAGAGAATAAAGGGTACATGCTGAGACCCCGGAGCTACCGTGAGTGACCGGAGAGGGTGGTGTGCTTCCGACCGACAAAGGATATCACCAGAGACATGCTGAATATCAATAGACGGGATATTTGCCCGTTTCGCGGCCTTGTTGATCGGTGATGGGTCGGGAGTCAGGGGCTGGGTCTTAGCGAGATTTGGTTTCAATGAAGTTTGATAGGAGTCCACAGACCGGGGATTTGGATTGGTCATTGGAGGAGAAGGGGGGTGTGCAAGCGGATGCGGAGGAATCCCAAGAGACGACTCGCTAAGACTGCGCGTATCAAAAGACAAGCGCGCATCGGCGGCTTCCTTTGTATCAATGAGGTCGATAGAAATCTCGGACGACAAGCCGGACAGGCGAGACGCCCTGCCTTTGGGTTGGTTGAGATTAGGCACAGGATGAGTTGATCCTCGCGGAATGCGACGAATGCTCTCTGTTTTGTTCACCATATCGATAGAAGGATGTGAAGACCTAATATCCGAAGAATCTCCGTCGCGGGTATGTTGATGCTGGGGGGTATCCTGGCGGGACAAGTGCCCTGGCAAGGGTTTCTTCATGGAATCATCACTGAGTCCACGCTCCAAAAGCGGTATTGAGTTGTAAGAGTCCTCGGAGTCCACGAAGGACGCCGAGTAAGGCCTCGAGGGTAGAATCCGCGCCTGAATTTGCGAATAAGTCATACTATCGCCCAGCTTCTGGTGATTGCGGACAGGTGTGTTGGGGTCCGGGAAATGATCACGCGACACGAAATCTTCCGGCGCACTTCTGGGGATTTGAGCGGCCTCCAGTGGTCGACTTGGGCCGGGGGTAAATTCGGCCGCGTCATTGGTACTCGGAGGCGTCCATTTCCCTTCGAGCTTCAAGAGTGTTGATTCGACCCCTCCGTCTTCGTCATCCGGGATCTGGGCAAACCTTGCAAGGGCGGATTCGAAAGAACGCCGAATAAGCTGAGACGAATGTGTCCTCAACAGGGAAAATCGAGGCTTAGGGGGAACAAGAGTAGTTTGAGGTCTTGACGCAGGATTTGTACTGTCAGCTACAGTACTTTGGTATGTCATGTCCGACCAGATCGAAGCTGAGTCCCGGTGTCGTTGAACAGCGATGCCAGACTTCATTCGACGCAAATCACCCCCAGGCCGCCTGCGAAGAGTAGGCCCAGCTGGCTTTTGTGCAAGATCACGAATGCTAGACCCGGCCGTTGAACCTTCGGATTCGTTAGGCAGGGTAGGACGATGCCTCGAGAACCCGCTCTGAAACGAGGCATACTTGCGAAGACGTAGAGACGGCGACGGTTTCTTCCGGAAAGATGAACTTCTCTCGATAGACAAAGATCTCCGCGATGCAGAGGCCCCTCCGGGGCCATGAGCCGTGGACAATGCTCTTGAATTCCTCACGCTAGTTTCGTCATAATATATTGGCAGTGAGTATTCGTCAGTACCGAGCGTAGACCCCTTGGACGAAGCAAGGAATGTATGAGCCCTTGGAGCACCAGGAGAGTTCTCTCCAGTCCGAAACATTGGCGCTTGGCCAAGGCCCACAGAGACTGGCCCGATGGCTCCCGACATAACAGGTGCCCTCATGCCTGTGTCATCCACAATGACTATGGACTCGCTGCCACCTGTCAAGTGGCGCTGCGATTTATCATTCTCGTGCAACAGGAGAGTTTGAGGAGCTTGACGATGGTTAGGGCCCGGGTCCTGCCTGGATTCTTCATGTTCGGCTCGTGAATCGACATCTTCGCCCGAAGCTTGACGGTACTGCCGCAAGGATTCCTCACAAAGAAAATCGATTCTAGTTGGCCTCTTCATTGGGGGCACCGTCTTTTTATCACGGTACAGATCTGAGCCAAACGCCACATTCGAGGGCATGGCAGAAGTCTTGCCTCTGGTTGAAGGCCCGTTTACAAGACGCGCAGCGCCACCGTGCGTCGGGTTTTTGTTTTGCAAAGCTCGGCGGATAGAACCGATAATCGTCTTTACACCTGAGCCGGAAGTAACAGGTTTGGCCAGGCCATCCGTCGTGTTTCGTCGGTCAACACCCGTACTATTGGACGAAGGCGACAGTGGCGGAGAAGGGGGCGATATCATGGTCATATATGACTCTGCAGGAGGGTATAGCTCGCCGCGAATCAAGTCGCCGAGGTAGAATGGCTCTTGGAATCGGGAGGAGATCTTGTTGTCAAGGTGTGGCAATGAGATGGGGGCTCTATCATCACGAAAGGAATCCGAAAAACTCCCACTGCGTTTATGTGAATGGCCATAACACGGAAGACGTCTCGAAGTAATCGGTGAAAGCGGGGATGCTGGACCGTGGGAAGAGCCGACTTGTCTTGGTACGGGAACCGGGTGTGGCTCTTTTGCTGCTGAGAAAGGCATAGAGTGATGTTTAGGGGATTTGGGGGGTAGTGAACAGGACAATGCAGGGGCACTCCAATCACTCCCAGCTGATGCCGGCATGCTCTTCGCGGTGGCAGTAGAGCCGTTCCGGTCGTGTTGCACCAATAATGGCGAATTTCGGATTTCAGCCAGACCAGTAATATGGGTGCTGAGCGTTGGGGCGACATTTTGAAGATCATCCCCAAGGGCTGGCTCATCCCCGCCAGGGTCAATAGGATGATCTGGGCTGCTATGCGAGAGACTCTGGTCCTGAATATCCCAGTAAGCAGAACACCTACCCTGCCAACACCGCTTTAGGTCGATGAGGATTTTAAGATCACTCATTCCACCCCCCTGGCGCGCCTTCACACTGTCGTGCAGGCGATTTATTGTCTCGCAGAAGTGAGCCCGCAGTTTGAAATCCGGAACGAAGTCATCGACGAAATAGTTCAGGATCCAATGGCGTAGTGCTGCAAACGTACGAATTCTGATGATCCGACCGTCTTCCTGTAGACGGTTGATCGCCCATTGCAGGCGCGCGAGTAGAAGCGACAGTAGAGAACCAGCGGAAAGGTAAGAACGGAATGTGAGGAAAAAGTCTGATACGAGTTCATAGTCCATGAAGGATTCGGAGGATATCTGTGCGACTATACGCGCAGGTGTAGCAGCACTGATATTCTTCGTGCCGGGAATGTACCGAACGACGGATTCATCGTCCATCACCGTGACCAAGTTTTCGAACATGGATGGCTTTATTGAGTCTCCGGGATCGTACACAGCTGGGTTGGGGCTAACGGCGGCACTGCGGGTCAGGTCTATGGCAGACACGCCGGAAAAGATCGAGGGAGCAAAAGAGGGACCAAGGGGGTCATGCAAAGTGGTGTTGCGAGCCGTGCTTGAATTCCATGCTTCTATAGAATGCGTAGAACCCTGTAAAAGATCGCTATTTAACCGGGCGATGTGCAAATGATAATCTGGGATAGGCACTTCTAGGTGTCGAAGGGATGATCCATCTGGAGACTTAGGTCTACCATCTGGACGATCGATTATGATTCGAAATTCCGTGCTGTCGCCAGCGCGCGACTCCGACCGCTCTTCGGAGACGGAGGCAGATTTTGTTCTCTGGAGAGCCGGTTGACGATGGATTTGATCAACTGATGCTGACCGCGATCTAGCCGTATCGTTCAGGACAGCATCTTGATCATTCCCTCCGCCTTCGAATCGTAGTTCGGATAGTTGCGAATTCGACCATCTCGAGTGTTCGTTCTTATCATGAGCCCCTTGTCCGTGTGGGTGAAGGGCGTCCGGCTTCGATTGGGCTGCCGGGGGCGAGTCTGGCGTACGACGAGATTCTTTGAGGGACAGATTTCGAACAGGCCTACAGGGTAGGTCAGATTAGCGCCTTTGCTCAAGGTCTGCGACACCAAGCCACGCACACGGCAAAATCGAGGGTTGATCATACCTGAGGAATATTTTACCGTTCTGGCCGACATTTCCAACGGTGAAGTGGCTTGATTCCCTTGTTCTGCCAAACGTTGCGCGAGGGAGCTTCTGGGCATCTAAGTGCTTGTAGGACCGACTTCGCAACAGTTCATGGCTATCCTTCGTGCGCACTAGAGCCGCCTTGTTTTTCTCCCCTGCCGCTTTCGAACCGATGTTTGTTTTCTTCGCTATGTGCCTTCCTTGTGCGACGGTGTGTGCGCGTCGTAAAGTGGACGAGACACATGGGTGCGTGGTAGATGCACTGGACGTGGGATCCTTGCCTGTTGAAACAGGGAAAACACTCATATGTGCCTCCTCTGTCATCCTCGTACAGTTTTCGGAACCAGCCGCAGTGGTTCCCATAATGCAGCGGTGTAGCGCAGAAAAACCGTACACTGGTGGTCCCAGCGCAGGGACTTGCGTCCCCTTTGTAGGCCGGGAATTTGTTTCTTCACCAGGGAATGTCGATGCTGATAGGATAGGGAGGGATGGACGGCCCAGGCTGGGATCGGAATGCGTGCCTGTGCAACAACATGACCAGGCCCAAGGGGGAAGATTGATTTTATGTGCAACGAATCGTAAGCATGGACGCAGTTCGCTCGGCCTCGGCGATGACTATTCTGAGTATTCTCCCTGAAGCTCGGACTGACAAGATGAAAAGGCAAGGTGGTTAAGATTCCCGCAAGGACGGGATCAGGGGCTGTCTTTCGAAGGGGCGGCCTGGCGACTGGAGAGGACGACGACGGCAGAAGCAAGTGCAACGGTAGCGCGGAGATACGAGAACGCGAGACAAGAAGAGAGACGATCGGGACGAGACGATGTAAGCCAAGCAGGCGGCGGAGGGTGAGACGACGGCGCATGCGCAGGTGCAGCGAGGTTTCTTATTTTAAGTATTAATATTTCGAGGCAATAATTCCCAGGGGAACGGAACCAACCCAGAGCGAACCCACAGCAGCTCAGTGTGTCAATAAATAGCAATAATAGTAATAATATTTTGACAAGGCCACAGCTGTGCTGCGGGTTGTTTGGAAAGAGCCGGGGCCTAAATAATAGTAATAATAACCTGGAAGAGCTTCCATGGAACCAACTTTGGCAAAGGAGCGGGAAAATCGGGCGGAACGGACGAGAGCAAGCCTTGGTTGCCTCACTCAAATTTTCGGCTTGTTCTCTCCTGCATACAAAGGTGATACGCGCGGCCAGGGTTCTCCTGGATCAAGATCAGTCGCAAGAATATCTCGACTCCGATCAGGAGCAGGAAGAGCGGAGCTGTTAATTAAGTAAGGTCTGCGGTCAATCAGATTGCAGAGAGGGTCAGCTGATGCCATCATCGACGAGATCTGTGAAGCTCCACCGCAACAGAATCTTGATTCTTGATCGGATCGATCTAGGGATATGGTATTGGTACTCCGTAGATAGATCCTATACGCTGAGCAGGGAAAGGATCTATCTAGCAATTGATTCGCACCATCCATCTATCCCTCTTCCTCTTTAGGATTCATAACTTCCGACAATGTTAAGGTATCCAACTGTTAGCCTAGCCCCTCTCTCTGACTGTCAACTCCGGGGCCGTTAAATGCCATTGACCGATTTGGTAAAGTGTGAGGTGACCCGACCGACAAGGTTCAGAACTTAAAAAGGCACACTGCATGCGAGCTGATCCACCTCACTCTGAAGTCGCTTCCAACATTGCAGCCTGGATGCAAATGGTCCAAGATCCCTAAAATTCAGACAACCCTCATCATCCAGTGATGTTTCACAGTTTTCAAAAAAAAAATGATTGAGAGAACGATACATCACATTCCACCTCCCACTCATTCATCCGGTCAGACTCGAAGCGGGTAATTGTACCGACAGACTGGTTCTGGGCTCAGTATCTCTTGCACTGCATGACGACTTGGATTCTTGGGAGGGATCTCCTTGTTCTCGAGTACTTGCTTTTTCCAATCCTAAAAAGCTCGTGATTCTTCAGCTCAGCGACTCCGTGAACCTGGGGATATTATATACACCCATACATATACATATATATACATAGAGTCAAGCTACTATCGGTGTATGATAGGATCAAGTACTGCTTAATAGTAGAACGTGTATACAGTATAGAGCAGATCTATTTTGTAATAACAAATCCTGCTCCTTGAGGCTCTTACTAAGCTTCGACTTGTAACAAAGCGACCAGCTTGCCGGTGTCGGTTGTCGGTTGTCGGTGAGTGTCACTATAACCTGGCAGGGCCACTACCCAGCCTCAACCTTGGACCCAACGCCTAATCCCAGTGGAGGATATGACAAACCAATCATCCGCCTACGGGCCACCGCAGCCCCGGAGTCGGTGAGTCGATGCCATTGCACATATTTCATGAAGATGGTGACCGAGCTATATTACTACCTAACTATTGAGCTTATGGTCTCCGTAGGAGAGAGGTTAACATCATTGAAGATCCTTTCGTTGAGAAACTACTAGTAGCAACCTAAGGTAGGCACCGTATGAACAAAACCAATCCTGACGCCGCGGCTATGCAAAGAGGTTCCCCCGCGTCGCGTCTTACCAGAGCTTGCAAGCGGGCTTCTTACTGGGACAGCCGAAGGCCTCCTGGAACTCAAGCGAATTGGCCATTGTTCCCTGGAACCGGTCAGCTCAGTCACATCAAAGGATAGGAGACGTAAGAGGTAAAAATACTCACGATGATCCGAGCTGGTTTAGGCGCATGAGGATCGTTATAGATGGCCTCCTGCGCTGCTTCTGGGGTCGTCTTGCTGCACCACCAGTTTGCGTAAGAAACAAAGAAGAGTTGCTCTTTGCTGAACGCGGAGAGTCCAGGTAAGTTCGCGTCCGGGTGCGCCTCCTCGCGCTTCTCCCAAGCATGGTACGCGGCTGCGAGACCGCCAGCATCGGCAATGTTCTCTCCAAGGGTAAGGCGACCATTGACATGCAATGGCTCCGAGTCCTTTCCAGGAACGGTGAACTTTGAGTACTGGTTGATGAAGCACTGTGCGCGCTCCTTGAAACTTGCCACGGTATTCTCATCCCACCAATCCGTGTAATTTCCTGTCTCATCGTAGTGTCTCCCCGTCGAATCAAAGGCTACAAGTCCGAGTCAGTGAGATTTTGTCTTGATTGAAGAAAGTGCGAAATGCTTACCATGAGAGAGTTCGTGCCCACTGACTGCTCCGAACGCTCCGTATGCCAAGTATAGGGGAGCAGCGGATCCATAGAAGACAGGCGGCTGCATGATTCCAGCGGGAAATACAATCTCGTTTCCGGGAGGATTGTAGTAGGCATTAACGGTGGGAGCAGTCATATCCCACTCGTTTCGATCGGTCGGTTTGCCCAGTTTGGACCAGTTGTTCTCGGTTTCGAACTTGTGGACCGCGGCGGCGTTCTCAAAAAAGGCGTCTTCTGAAATGGAAAGGTCCTGGTAGTATTTCTCAACGTCGGCAGGGTCCATCACGTCGGGGCTCTTTGTCGGATAGCCAATTTTCTGCACAATGTTGCCAACTTTCTGGATACCTAGTTTCCTCACTTCAGGCGACATCCAGCTGGTTTGATCCAAGGTGAAAACGAAGCGCTCTTTAATATCAGAAACGATCTGGTCGCCGAGTTTCTTCGACTCTTCTGAAAATGCGTTCAGCACATAGAATCGGCTCAGTATCCATCCGAGGTCGTTATCCAGGATACTGATGCATTTCCGCCAGCGTTCCTTCTCGGCCTGAGGATCCTTTCCAAAAAGTACATTGGTGAATTCACGCAGGGGTTTAATCTCGGGGCTTTCAATACGCTCCGAGTACGCTTGAATGATCTTCCACTTGAAAAAAAGTTGAAGAGTCTCCCTTGAAGTTTCGCTGAGGATCTTTGATAGCGATTCCATGTATGAGGGAGAGCCAACAATCAGCCGATCTGTTGTGAAGTCAGACGGGGCGAAATTCGAGATGATATCAGAGAGTAAGATCTGGGGAAGCAAAGAATCGGTTTCTTGAACGCTGCGCGGGTTATAATATTTCGTGACGTCCTCCTGGGTCTGCGTGTCTGGAGTCACATTCGCGAGCTTCGACTCAAACGCCACAACATCTTTGACAAGCTTTTTCTGCTTCCCACTGTCGACGAAGCCGCCAACAACCTTCTTAACCATTGTGGTGTATTCGCTCACAGTCTTTGTATCATTGTAGTACTCCCTGGCCGGAAGCCCAATTCTCTGGGGCGGATTTACAAAGACGACAACGTTATCCGGATCGCGGTCATCAGGCTACATTCTCATGTCAGCATTAATTCAGAATAGTCTCTGATAACGATCGACAACTTACGGACACATAAGCGCTGATGAGAGCACGGACGCCAAACTTTAACAGATAGAGCACGGCATCAGTGAGGCCGGCTTCAGACCTTTCTGAAGCGGAGCCAACGCTATATATCTTTTCGAATTCCTCTAGCATCTTCGCCAAGGGCTCTTTACCACGCTTTTTGA
Organism: Aspergillus egyptiacus; assembly: GCA_025688805.1. Taxonomy (NCBI): domain Eukaryota; kingdom Fungi; phylum Ascomycota; class Eurotiomycetes; order Eurotiales; family Aspergillaceae; genus Aspergillus; species Aspergillus egyptiacus. The sequence goes on from MU628452.1 coordinate 74,389, forward strand.
CCGTCTCTTCGTCAACACAAGCGTTATACCCTGCCTTCAGTTTCCCAAAGATGTTCGAATCAGCGGGATCCGCGCTTTCAGACGACTCGAGCAGATGGCGAAGACGTGTCTGAGAAGCTTCTTCCATGAAATTTCCGGTAAATATGGCTCCTTGGTCAGGACGCATATCATGCTGCTCCCTCCAGCCCCCGCAAACATACTGGTCGAAGTCTGTGCAAGGATCGATGTTGGCGTAATTAGGATCCAAGTTGCGGAGAATATCGGCAGCCGCTTCAACACATTCAGGAGTCTGACAGATAGTAGTAGCTTCGGTATTCGGTGCCTCATCGAGAGACGGGCCGCCTAAGGAACAAGGAACCAAGCATCAGCAACGCGCCGGAAAGCTTGCGGAAGGGCAATTACATACTTATCAGACAAGACGCAAAATATCCCGTGGCCATGAGCAGAAAGGCGCCCAGCGTCAGGAACACGACATAGCAAATGGTTGGCGAAAGCCACTTCTGCTTTGGCTTGTACCATGCGGCCTGAGGACCGGGATTCAATGCATCTTCTGCATCTTCCGAGACAGCTGGACGCTTTGCATAGTCCTTCAGGAGAAATGTATTCTCCGAGCCATCGTCTCTGCTAGAGTCAGCTCTCTCGTTCAAATGGGCAAGCGCTGTAGCTGACCTCATAGGCGAGCTGGGCAAACCAGGCCGGTCGCCCATTTTGTCGATCAAGAGCCTCAACCCCACCCTGTTTTGACGTTTAGAGATGACAGCTGTATCAAGTCTCCCTGTCACGAATCACAGATCCTTTGAAGAGGGGGTGCAACAGCTATAGAGTCCTGGTAGTTTGTCATGCAGGAGCTTGGGTGGATGAATAATCTGGTGATCACGGGGGTACACGGGGATACACGGGGGTAGACCCACAATGCGGTGATTTGCGGGGTATGGCGCAGGTAAGAGAAATTATTTATTCAAGAACCTCAATAAACATGTATATAAAGGATTGCTGTGCCCAGTCTCTCAGCATGCAGGAATAGGCGCTTTTTTTTTTTGTTAATGTTATTTTTGCTTCAAAGTTTCCGTAAGTAAGCGAAGCTGTGGCCAGGTGTCAGAATATGCAGAGCTCCTTTGATTATGCTAGAAAAACACCTGGTTACCTCCTACTAGTACGTAGTAGGTACTATAGGTAGTATGAACCTAGGTAAACTACCTAAATCCACGATGCATCCATCCTATCGGGATGGGCAGAAAGCTATTGGATAGCTTATCCAAAAATGAACCAGGCCCATTTTTCTTACAATCTCTAGCAGTTAGTCAATTGTTGCGAGTGTATGATTTACTACTACCTTACTGGTGTGAGCACAATCTTCAAGGTCGGAAGTCAAGGTTGCTTCATTCCCTGACTGCCCTGGCGTCCTCCGCTTTCCTCGTGGGCAGTACCGGTTAGGATACTGTAAATCCTACTAGTATCAGAGACAACAAGGCCCGGACCATAAGACATTTAGGTACTGGAGGATCTTGCAATTTCTAGTACTCTGTACCTAGTATCTAGTTAGTGAACTAGCCACTAACTATTTAGAAGTGAATAACCTACTAGACTCATGATATAGCGTTCTCCGCACCACTCCATAGAGCTCATCAAGTAAAAGAGATCCAGTCATTGACACCAATATATGTGTTCCGTGCGTGAGTCTCGACTCAAAATTCAATGGCAACAGGGAGCCACCGTGTCAACCCATGGTACACGACGCGGCTCGGTGGGCTTTGACCCTATTTAAGGTGAGTGTCATCTATGACAATAATTGAGATGCGGAGCCAGGCATGCTGCCGTGCTTAACGCTCAAACCTTCAGACTCACAAAGTTCCCGGCTACCTGTACCGGATGCTGATGTCTAGTGGGGTTACCGAAAGCTGCTGTTAGCAGGGGCCTGGGCTGATGACGTCTGAGATTGGGAATAAAGGGCGTAAGGGGGCTTATCGGCGCTACCTGACCAGGTCAGAGGGAATTACACTAGTACTTAGTGATCGCAGTGGTTTGTGTAATCATCATGACTGAGGCGATCTATCGGAAGACAATACTGATAGTGTACGCATAACCAATGATGTGCCAATGATATGACACATATCACGCCCCTCAGGGGTCTTGTCCCATTAGTATAGCACCTACCACACCCGACTTGCCCTGAGGTGGCTGATCAGCCCACGGAAGTGCCGAGTACGTAAATACTACCTACTACTGCTAGACTAGACAAGATACTACTAAGTAGTACTAGAAAATGCGAGACGGCCCGGGCCCCTCAGGAACGGCACTATTAGTATCGACTACTGAAACCATGAAACATATACTCCGTCATTCGGTCGAGAAGTGCAGACATTCTGGTTTTGGACGATGGAGGGAGGGTACAGAACCTTTTAAGAGACAAAAAATCAAAGAGAGTCAATATAGGAGGACGCCAATTAGAAGCGAAGAAGAGCAAGCAAGAGTCGACCCCGGAGGCTGGGCTACCTAGTAGAAGAACTTAACTTCTCCCTGCGGTAATCATGTCATATTATTTATTGGCATACTGTATGACCTCTCTGGCATGCAAAGGAGAAATTCAGAATCCCTGCCTGTGCGTTGCGCAGAACTGCCTGTAGGGCCTTCAAATTATTAATAATGAACCCGGAATATAGATAAAACGGCCGCTAACTGTACCCTCGAAGACCCGAGGTTGCATGACCGAGTATCTACTATCTACCCCTGCCTTAGTGTGAGAAGATGGTGGTTTGTCCGGAGATGAAACCGGCTGGCCGGAAGCCAGTAGATCCACCTCGTTTCAGATGGATGATGGAGCTGCCGAGGTCGCCATGTGGCTCGTCTTCATTGCTTCATGGATTTCCTACAAAACCTGCGGCATAGACTATCAGCTATCACGATCAACTTTGTGATAATGCTAAATCTACCACAGTAGATCTAGACGGATTATGCAGTAGAACCCGGAGTGAGTGGAAGATTTATAGGATTAACTGTAAACAGTATTCTGGAAGCGACCAACGCAGCAGACTTCAGAGCGGGATAAAGACCTGTATCCATCCAATAATAGTGGAGACTTGACCGGATGGGAGAATTGAGATTCGCTCCACCTTTTGACAAGACGAGAAATTGAAAATAATATGATAACTAAAATGTTGAGTTTCTGCGTTTCCGGATGCTAGATAGATACGGAGTGGACGTCCTTGTGTTGCACCGTCCTCAAAAAAGAAAGAAAAAGGAAAAAGAAAAGCATGATGCCAAGTGAGGTGCCACAGACTTTGTTGCAGTGGTCAGGATTCGGGGTTTGAAGTTATATTAATATTGCAGTGGTAGAAAAGGATAACGATAATATATCTGCCCATGAACGACAGACTTTGTCCTAAGCAAATAATCTGCTGATCTGTGCATTCAAGGCCAAATTTGGTCCTGCACTCCTTGCTGACTATCTGACGCTCGACAGCCTTCAGAGTATTGCTTTGCGAGTTGGATATTATTATTTGGAATAATGCGCCGACTTTCAATGCACTTTGACCGGCACTTAACTCAGCTTGACTCAGCTTTGTCTTGACTCTTTTGTACCCCGTACAGTATGACGATCGTCGCCTTCTCGCACCGGCCAAGAAAGGGGCTGAAGATGGAAAGATGCCTTGTGTGGGAAGGCAGTTCTTGGTTGTGACTTGTCCCGTGTTGCAGTGGGGTTAGTGACTTCGAGAACCGGACGGGAGGTAGTCTATCTGACTATAGACAGGCTCATCTACGAGCTCCCGTCTGACTCGGGTGACAGTCTCCAGAGTCATGTCGGCGGTCGAAACCGAGGCATACCATTGTGATAGAGCAGTTCTCCCGCCGGATCCGTGCAATGCAACTGCAACGCGCCGGCTGGAGGTGGATTCCGGAACGAAAAGACCTGATGTATTATGTATTGTTAACATGTCAAGCAGAAGATGGGACTCGATTATATTATTCCACCACCAGGGTGGAGGAAGACTCCAAACTCGTACTGAGAACGGGAATTCTAGACCGGATGCGGTAGGCCAGAGTTGCTTCCATTCCACCACGGGAGGGAAACCTGGAAATTCTCCCGTCCCCCCGGCAGAACTACCTTAGGTAACTTGACTAAAAGGCTGGGGCTAACGCTAACTGATTCTCACGGGAATTTATGCCTGACTAGCTAGTCTACACATATCGCTGGCCTTTGTTGGTTCTCCTTGTTCCTGGATTATTATTACTGCATCCCTCTCAGGCTCTAATTCCTTGCGGGAATCTATCATTTGTCCTTCTGCAGCCCCAAGCCCGCAGCTAACAACAAAGACATCCCCACCGCGGGCAGAGCATGGCTTCTCCTAAAAGTACCCGCTAGTGGCTTGTCATGAATCTCCCCCTCCTCCGATCGGACGCATCAATATAACTTACGAATTGCGCGACGTTCTCTCTCGCATCAGCTGCAACTTGGAATCCTTCTCCCTGCAGCGAATTTTCGACCGTTCAATCTAGAATTTGTCCTCCTATCTGCTTCCTCAGTTCATTATCGCCCGTTAGAGATGTACTTCTCCCCACCACATTGAGCTCCGAGTTGTTCGTGCCTTGGTCCAATTGTTGCTCCCTTTTCTGGAACCGACTGGACCGGATTGCCTTCCATAACGGCAGCGCATAATCTAGGCGAGCTTGAAATATTTTGGAAATCGCTCTTGCCCAACGCTGCTTGAGAAATCGCCGTTCTAGCGCCCGAGGATACGACCGTTTCTCCTATTCGCTTGGACTCCAGTGTGCGCTTGGAAGCTAGTAGCTCGAATCTTGCTCCGAACTGTCCGTCAGCCGCACGCCGCTGTAACATCCTATTCTAGGCAAAAGTCGTTGCGATATCCTGTCGTTCAGAATATTAAGGTCGGACCATCCGCGTGCCGAACATTCGTTTTTACTCGACCGTTTTCGGGATATTACATCTTTGGGGAAAAGTATCCAGCCTTTGGATACGCCGCTGGGCTCGTGCGCTGGCAATTGACCTGGCTTGAGCTCCCGATACTCCATTGGAGAAGGTTTATCCATAAATCTTCAGTTGGAAGGTCGATTCTCACTGTCGCTCGGCTCAAAGTGTCCTTGCAGTTTGATTGGTAGGTTCTTGTATATTCTCTGTATTCTCTGGCTTTTTTTCTCCGGGCAAAGGTAAGGAAAGAAGCTAAGATCTGAATCCGAGTCTCAGACAGCTTTCGGTGGATGTCTAAGCTTCCCCTTTTTTGAATGGCCGCCGGGGAGGGCATCCCTAATCCACACCGGGGACTGTTGGCTCTTCCGCTCAGAGATCAAGTGCACACCCGCGCTGCAGTTCCTGGCTGACGAAAGTATCATCTTTAGTAGATACTGGTTCTCTGATAGTCTTCGTGCTCCTGGCTATACACAATGGGTTGTATGAGTTCAAAACCGGTCGATTCGACGGAAGACAAAGATGCTCTTCAGCGGAATGCTAGGATAGAAAAGGTCCTGAAAAATGATAAGAAAGTCATGGATAGGACGATTAAGATCCTACTTCTTGGTACGTTCGACATCAACATGTCACGCTACGTCCGTACTTACTTAGTCTTTTCAGGCGCTGGTGAATCGGGAAAATCTACTATCATCAAGCAAATGCGCATCATTCACTCGGGAGGATTCCCTGACGACGAACGTCGCCAGACCCGGGCTGTCATTTACTCAAACATCGTAGTCGCCTTCAAGGTTCTCCTAGAAATTATGCGGACCGAGACGATTGATTTCGAGCATGATAACACCAGAGTTAGTAACATCCCCACCCATTCGGTTCTATCTACTAAATGCTAAAATCGCTACAGCCTTTGGCGGAATTCATAGACAATCTTGAGCCCGACGTGGGTGTCGAGGAAGCATTTTCTGACCTGAAAGTTCGCGATGCAATGAAGGATATGTGGAATGATAGCGGGGTTCAAAAGGCCGTCTCCAAGGGGCATGAGTTTGCTCTTCACGATAATCTGAACTAGTATGTTCTGCAGACACGGACCTTTCTAAAGCCGTACTAATTGTGTCTCAGCTTCTTCAATTCACTTGAGCGATTATTCGAGCCTGGCTGGCTGCCCGACAATCAGGATATGTTGCAGGCGCGCTTACGAACGACGGGTATCACTGAGACGCTTTTCGAGCTGGGTCAGATGAACTTCCGGATGATGGATGTAGGTGGACAGCGTTCCGAGCGCAAAAAATGGATCCATTGTTTCGAGGGTGTCCAGTGCTTGCTCTTCATGGTGGCCTTGTCTGGGTACGACCAGTGTTTAGTGGAGGACCAGAGCGCCGTAAGTGACCGCTCGTCTCAACCCACTAAACAATCCCTCTAACACTTTTGCCCTTAGAATCAAATGCATGAAGCAATGATGCTTTTTGAGTCGTTGGTCAATGGGGAATGGTTCAAGCGAAAGCCCATAATCCTGTTCCTCAACAAGATTGATCTCTTCAAAGCGAAGCTCGCGATATCACCGGTATCAAAGCACTTCCCCGATTACAATGATTCGAACACGAACTTTGATGCCGCAGCCAAATATTTTGGCGATCGATTTCGGGGTATCAATCGGATCCCTGAACGAGAAATCTACATCCACTACACTAATGCCACAGATACCACGTTGTTGAAGGCAACAATGGACTCAGTGCAGGACATGATTATCCAGAAAAATCTCCACACCCTTATACTATGAGTTGTCTTTGATCGAATGACTGAACTCTCAGCGGCCATGAGATCCATTGCATTTCGACCTATGATTTTGTGTTGCATTCTCAGGAACGGTCTCCTTCCGACATGCATCTGCCCTCCCTGGGCCGTATATTTCTTCTATATATGCTTCTTCGCATGAACTTCTTGTGCCGATGTTTTTACGGCGCTTCACTTGCATTTCCGCTCTCCTGTGGTAAAAGCATGCCGCTTGATAAAATTTCTCTATAGTTCAGCGACGGACTATATGCCGATTGATACCACCTGTTTCCGACGTCTGTCAGGGTTCTCTGACATGCTTAACGAGTCTTCTTTATCTTTATCCTTTTCATATTTCTTTTTTTTGTCCATGGTCGGCTTCGTTTTGTTTCTCTCTCCCCAACCTAGCCTTTGGGCTGCCATCCGCATTTCTTCTCCCAAAGCCATATCTTAGGAGGCCAGCAGAGCTCTCTTATACAGCCCGTCCACAAACACCCTTCATACTCGCGCCGGATACCTGTCTGAAAATGGTTGGAGCAATGTATATGCGTTGGAAAGTGATGGCGAGGTGAGGGCCTATGGCATGGCTTAGAACGGACCGATGTCGAGCCCAGCATTGATGCATTAAGATACCAATTTTGTGGGATTTGTTATGCTTGAATTGTATTTTAGCTACCATTACCTAATATTCACCTAAATATCTACCGCGTGACTGGATAGTTGCCCGATTCCCAAGCTCTATGTTGCCTGAGGCGGAAGCACGGAACTTACATAATCCGGTCCGCAGTCATCGGTTCAACTTCGTTTCGCCTCATACGAGCGCCATCTTTGTCCTTGACAACCTTGTCACCCAGTTTTTTGGGACACTCTACCCGAATATGCTCTCTTCCTCATTGCGCCGGGCGGTATGGACGCCAATACCCGCAGTATCTAGCATTTGTCGCTCCTCTACCCAGGCTTCCTCCGCGGTCGTCGGCCGGCAACGCCGCTATTCGTCATCTTCCAAGCCGAGTGATGGCTCGAGATTTGATGCTTCTTCCCAAGCGCCCGCAAAGGGGGTAAGTGCGGGAGAAAAGCGCGAGGGCAAGTCTTCGCGACGAAGGAGGAAGGATGAGAGTGGCCGCAACGGCTCGAAGTCAAACCAGGGCACGGCTTTTTCGAGACTTCCCAGCGTGCCTTCGACGCAACATCTGCAGCCACATGGTAAATGACGGACACCACATACTCCACTTATCCTCTCAGATGGGCTAAGAATAAGCTAATGTACGCTTTTCGTTCAGACGTCCACATTGCATCATTCTTTTCCATCCACCGACCCATCTCCGTTTCCACTACTGTTCCTCCGCCCTCAAGCTCAGAAGCTTTCGATTCACTATTTGTCTCCAAGAAGCCCGCGAGGAATGAAGCGGACGATGTGATACTTACGCTTTCTTCTGCCGTGCACACCATGGAGAACGCCGCCCACCGTCTCGGGGAGCACGATGGTTCAATGAGCGCCTTCGAAATGGAGGGAAACCAGTTTGACTCTCTCGACATGTCCGAACTGAAGTTATCCGTGGAGGAGATGACACGGCGCCTCCGCCCTTTCAACCCTCCGCCGCCACCCCTGCCGTTTGACGAGACTGAAAATGCTGCCGTGATGGATTTTCCGGAAACCTCAAGCTACTCGACCGTCCTGACCATCCAAGAGTCCACACACTCTGACGGAAGCAAGACCTACGAAGCCCACACTACTCCATTTATCCAAGCTCAGACCATGGAAGCCCCTGGCGCCGATGAATCCGGAGCCGTCATCGACCTCCCCGACAACTCGCAGACCACCTACATCGAGCGTCTACGGAACAACGCGACCATGCACGCGTTGAGCACAAGAAGAAGGCGCAAGTTGAAGATGAAGAAGCACAAGTTCAAGAAGCTGCTGCGTAGGACAAGAACCCTGAGACGGAAACTTGATAAGGCTTGATCGACCCTGTTCCTCGTCCTATCTCACTCAGCTCGATTTTTGCCCCTCTCAGTTCTACTCTCCCATCTTCTGTTCCTTGCGTCATACTTTTCTTATTCCTTGCTCCTAGAATCTCTCCAATCGCAACGGTTCCGGTTCAAGGCTCTCTTCACCTTACCGCTAGAACAACCGTATCCATGGGTTTATAACTTCGCTTCGGTTGGTTCCATTTGACTATCCTGGTTCTGAACCTCTCGTGCTTTTTTTTTATTTTTATTTTTTATTTTTATTTTTTTTTGTACCTATTGCATCCGTTATTCATTGCCTATCCATAGACTATCCTAGTTACATATTATGTATCTACAATATCCTCTTACCATTTCCTAAAGCTTGTAGAGTTCGATGGTCACGTTTGATCCTGGGGCCAGATTAAGGATATCAAGACCGGCCTTTGATGGTTTTTGAAGGTCTAGTATTAAGACATGCCATAAGTTGTGATATCAATAGGAGTCATGTTCGCAAGATTCAAGAAATTGTTAAAACACGCATACCTAGAACATTTAAGAAAGAAAGGGATCAGCGAAGAGAGGCAAAAACATAGAAGCCATGCGAATAAAGATCCAGGCTCTAGGATCACAGCAAGCAACTCCCATAAAGTACAGCTTCCGCAAATCATGCAATGTATCTACGACAGAACTTCGACCTCTAGCTCTAGCTTACACATGATGCAGCTAGGGAGGCGATACTATAACATTTCTTTGTCGGGTGTAGAAATCCAAGGGGCCCTGCATCCACCATTCCATCCAATTTCCACTACTTAGCCGTAGAGGATGATAATGTGACAACCACACTCCTCTAAGCTAGGCGGGTAACATATATATCATATCATGTTCGTCCAGAAGTCCGATCCAGGTGTCTAGATGCTTCACATGCCAGTGCGACTGTATCACACATCTCGTTGAATATGCGCTCGCATCATTGAAGGTCGCAGGGACGTTCTTTAACAAATGGCCTCCAGAGTGGCGCGGGAGTTCATGAGAAGAGCGACAATGAGACCGTAAAGACCTGCAACAAGAAATAAGCAATTAGTATTTGATGTGAAAGGTTATCTGAGCGCCTGCATCTGCTCACCGAGGACTTCAGCGAAAATGAGAATCAAGATCATGCCGACATAGAGTCTTGGCTGCTGGGCTGTTCCGCGGACACCAGCGTCTCCGACGATACCGATGGCAAAACTAGGTTCACGAGTCAGACCAAGATGCCGAGGAAGTCAGTTGCAACATAACATACCCAGCGGCCAAACCAGCCAGACCGACGGCGAGACCAGCCCCCAACTGGACTAACGATGTGTAGAGGGGAACCTTCTGGCTCAGGTTGTTCGCAATCAGGACGGACACGACCAATCCGTAGATACCAATGATACCAGCCATGACGACGGGGACAATGTCTAAAACTATCGTTCAGAAATCCTACCCATCAAGCGCTCCAGGATCACGTACTCTTAACGATCAAGTCGGGGCGGAGAACGCCCATCGAGCAGACGCCGACACCAGCCTTGGCGGTACCATAGGCAGCACCAAAGCAAGTGAAGACGATGGCTGACGTACATCCCAGAGAGCCGAAAAACGGCTATGATGAGAATCAGCTATCAGGCCGTTTATTCCACAAACCAAAGCACGGGCCTGCGGCCACCTAGTCGATCGGGAGCTGGGGCAGCGTGCTTGGGAATTATCGGATTACTCACCGCGTAAACGGGACTATGTAAATGGATACCATCAGTATTCAGAATTGACAGAATAAAGAATGCAGCAGTACGTTATAGCACAAATAAACAGCTTGAGCACCATGGAAAGGAGTCATTTATTGATTACGTACCAGAGCTCAGTGGCCATTTTGGTTGTCAGACGTGATCGGATTGACCCAAACTAAATCAAGGCCACAAAAGCGAGCGAGAGATATAAATGTGAGGCAGAGGCTTGCCACGAGACTGATTGCGATGAGGCTGGAAGCTTGACGATGGAAGTCGGGATATGGAGGTTGGAGGCGAACACGCTGGTTAAGGTTGCTCCGGAGAGGCTGAGGCACCTGGAGTGCTTTCACGTGATCCCTTGGCGCTTCAGCCAATGGAGCCCAAGATACTCCGTATGGACTGGTTGGGCAAAAGCTACGCAAATATACTGTTGACATATTTCCGCTAGCTCACGACTGTGATTTGTATGATTATATATGACAAGTGTTTATAGATATATTCATATCCGGGAACAAGGGCGAAGGTAGTGAACTGGTTAGGATTCACTGAGGTTAGTTTCACCCGAGCACCAAGGAAACCCGCGATCCAGGAATGTCTATCTTCGTGCAAGAGTCGGACGGATCGTTCGAACGAGGCACGCTCACAGGTTGTAGATAAGTGACGGCCTTTTCCGACAGTGCCCCAAAGCGATTCGGTACGACCGTCAAGTCCTTGTGCTGTGTTCCTTGATGCAGAGCAGGAACCGCGTCCGACATCACCCCAAAGTCGAACGAGAGTCTTCCGTCCGAGTCGCCCGTACCTTCATCACGGTTTACTTGCGGCTGACCTTCTTCAACGGAAGCAAAGAATTGGACGTAGTTACCCGGTTCCGCCACCTGCGACAGGCTTGATAGACCACCCATGGACATTTCTGGCTCGTAGGGAGAAAGTAAATCGGGTATCGAGCGTTTACCGCTGGACTCGAATACATTATGGAGAGTAGACAGGCTCTCGCTTCTGGCTTGTCGAAACGTTGTTTCTGGATCGAGTGACAGCAAGCCTTGTTTCTTCCCCCACCCACCTCCACCACTCATGACACGATGAAGCTTCGCGCCCATTTGAATCGATTTTGCAAGGCTACCTTGAGAATGATTCGATCTCGTATAGGGACTCTCTGGTGTCGTTTCAATCAAGGCCCAGACAGAAACCCTGCGGTCCGAGATGTTATGTTCAGCAATATACCGGGGAAGTTCCTTTTCCAATTCCGAAGAAGCTGGCATGGGTTCGTCCGATTTGCCATCAGCATCTTTGGCTATTTGACGAAGGATGTTTCCCATGCTAGATATGACCTTCCGCCGCTCTCCAACGGGGTATATAGGGAGCTTGAGCGAGTCTTGAATAGCCGTGGGTGTTACTGTGATCGAGCATGCGGAGAGGTCCGCGGTCTTTTCCAAGTCAAAGCTCTTCGTGGAAGATTCGTAGACCCAGCGCGTCCCAAAGAGCGTGTTCTCCTTGCCATTCAAGAAGATAGTATTAGCAAGCCGCAGTCCGATTTCGTGGACGGACGAATATGCGGTCTCTCCATGCAGCATGCCCTTTTTGAAAGAGATTAGCAAGGCGGAATCTTCCTTTTCTACAGAGCGGACTTGAGGAGTCGCGACTGATTTTCCCCGGACATTCATCTCCTTTGAAAGTAAGAGTGATATCCCTTCCGCTTCCGTATCACCATCTGCGTCTCCATCTCGTGAGCAGCTGTTTGGTAGGCAGTCGACGATGGCAACGACGGCGTGGATAGGCTTATGCGGTGGACGATTCAGGTCTTTGTAAAATCGATTCATACACTGTCTAAGAAAGGTGTTTTCCGTATCAACCCAATTGGCGAAGGCCGGAGTAACGAGGAAAATCGGAGTGTACTCTAACCCGGAGTCAGGACCTGGAACCGGAAGACTGGAAACGATATCATCTGCAGCCTCTCAAACATTTAGTGAGCTTCCACAGACCGGGAAAGGACAAAGATGCTCACAATCTGTTCAGGCGTCGTTGTGAGCCATGTAGAAGCTAGAAGCCGGCTGAAAGCTGCTGCATTTGACTCCGATGTGAACCATCGTGAGGGAGAACTGCCGCTTTTAGCAGCCAGCCGTGCCGGCATAAAGCGTGGGACGAGCCCAATTGCTACCGACATGGAAGCATTGGCATCAAAACAAGAGCATGTGGTGGATTAAAGCGACTCCAGGACTGCTGGGAAGTACCTAGAAAGGAAAAACATTATGGAGAAAGTCTGGGGAAACTTTCCGCCGGCCTCTTTAGCGTGTCACGGTTTATATAGGCGTAGGCGAGATGCAACCAAGAACCAGTTGGTTAATAATGCAAACACTACAGGTTGCTGAGATGTTCTCACTTTTCTATATAACGGCCTTATAAGCCACTAGGCACATTGAATTCAGCATGCCTTCTATCTGGAGAGGAAAAGAACCAATCATGTATACTAGAATAATGAAGATGCCAAGGTCAGGAATAATCCCTTTCACGCTGTGTCTTTCTCAATGGGAACCACTCTGATGGGTCTACCAAGCAGCTTCATCAGAGTATCAAGGTAGTTGGTCACGGCATCAATATCAACAGATCTTCCTTAGTCTTAGGTACGGTACTAAACCATCATAGCTCGGCAAGGCAGTGCCGCAGCATCATCATTGTATCACCCTGGATCAAACTTGGCTTCAGCCGCTGATCAGATCGCCTTGCAACATCAACAGGCTATTATTATTATTACATCCATCCTGTCCACTGATACAGTTACCTACGACAGGGATCACGCGGATACTAGATACTAAAATTGGACCAGGACGGAGGGAGATGATGTCACCACCTAGCTTTCGACGACATCGGAACTCGTTCCAAAGGTATTCCAGAACTCCAGATGTGGCTGGGGACCGGCTATGGGGTAATAGGGCTGGATTAATCCACATTCCACAAGCCTAGAATGCTGAATTTTGATTATGGCCTATCTACCTACTACTGAGCTTTTCAAGGGTCAAGCTTAGCCCGGAAACTGTTGGCGGTCCAAATCAGTTCTAGTGCCAAGTTCAATGCCCAGGCAGCAGGATTATCAGTAGGTAGATATGCGAACTTAATCACAAAAACAGAGTTTCTAAGAACCATGTAAATGAGCGGAGAACCTGAAGTACCTGTCAAAGAAAATGTTAGCCGGGTATGAAAAGGTGCTGCTGTCCGCCTGGAGGGAAGAGACTCGACTCAGCCCGGAGCTTTTAATATTAATAAAAATACGATATTTCCTGGAGTAATGCATTCAATCTGACATCTGCACCCGCGAAGCACAGGAAGCCAATCAGGAGAGGTGTACAGGGTCATGAGCCACAATGACGTATCGGCAGGTAAGGAAGGGACGGGCGGGACTCGCGGGAGACGGTTAGTTGGGTAGGACCTTACGTACTACGGCGATTCCCAAGTCAACGGTATAGGTAGGTAATGCGATTGAATGGTCGAGTTCAGGCGTAATTGAAAGGATCACCTACTCTTCTCTGCAAAGATAATCAGAGAAGCTAGACCGATCTGCTAAGGCCCCAATATTTTCGAGGTTAGTCTGTCTCCGCTCTCGAGGATTATCCATGACTATTTAAGAAACCGCTCTCCCGCCCCGAACCTCTTGAGTTTCTTCATCCTACCTAGAGTGCTTCCGTCTCTACACCGAATTTATTCCCTCGACACCCTCCATCGATCGTTTAACTAAATTATCCTATTCCATCGTTTTGGACACAGCAGATTCTGCGCGATAGCCTGACTCAAAATGCCTTTCACTGCCTCGTAAGTCCTCGCGAGCCTCTCCCTTGATTGCGGCAGCCTTATCATAACTGTCCGCTCGGCTTTGCTGGATCCCCGGCCTGCGCGAGCTCCCCTGTTCGATCGCAACGCTTGACACGCAAAATACCAATTGTCATACTGACGAGGTCCATGCTATAGTGACATTTGCAAGCTCATCTTTGCCTTCATCCTCCCTCCTCTTGGAGTCTTCCTTGAAAAGGGATGCGGTTCTGATTTCCTCATCAACATCTGTTTGACCATTCTGGGTTGGATTCCTGGTATCATCCACGCCATGTATGTCGCTCCTTCGGATGACGTTTGCCAAGTCTGCGCTAACGTACACCCGTACAGTTACATCATATTCAAATATTAGACGACCCAGTTTTCATTTCTGGAATCGCAACGTCAATGTCGTTCCTGTTCTATCTCGTCGGTCCTGTCGAAAAGTGCGGCTGAACGCGCACGCCGGACCGGAGAGAGCTTGAGCATCGTTGATTCCTTGGCATTCCCCCTCGCTTTCCTTATGGACTCCCTCACGACCGTCGCAACTGATGACCGAGTTTGGTTAATGTATCGCTGGACTATAATCTCTTGTTACCATGTTGTGTCTTTCTGCGCGTCTGTTTCTATGATACCAGCTCATGATGCTTCCGGGCTCTGCTTCGTTCTACGGTGAATGAATAATCTTGCCAAATTAAACACTTCCTTACCGCTGATCCCTCTGCCCGATCTTGCGCCGGAAACTGAAAGAAATCGCCCGCCAGTCAATTTCGCGCGCCCGTGGCTATAGCGCGCTAATGGGTTTGCTTAGTAGATCACGTGTCATAATCAGTCAGTAGGTCTCTACTACCTTAGTACCTAGCTACCTTCAATCCAGCTTAACTAGACAGACCACCAATGCTTTATCGTTCACGAAATTCAGGAACAGAACTGCTGACATGGATCTACCTAACGGCGGCTGGATCCCTACCTAGTTTCGGACTTCCAAGCGTTGAAGCGCCAATTAGCATTAGCTGACTGGACCGCGAATAACTCAGTGCTTCGTGCATCCAGGGCGCTAAGCGCTCAACTCATCGTCCCTCTACCACCACTAGGCCTCGTGTTTCATTATGCGCTGTCTCAGGTTCGAATGGCTCTATGGACCAGTCAGTCGTCGGCGTGTCTCTGACAGGGGCCGACCCCCATTTATACGCCAGTAACAGCAAAATTGGGTAGCGCCCGGAGTCTTCGTGACCATGTATTGTTGCATCCACTGTTATCGCTATATCGCTCTCTCGGGGACTGGTACCTGAGTTTACTCATCGCCAGTTTCTTCTGCTTCATATCGACATCCTAGGATGACATATCGGATTTACTTATGACTCAGGACAAGGGCTCCTCTGTAGCTCACGAATTGGGGTATGTGCGCTTTCTGACTCTGTTCCCTCATGTATACCTCTCTTAAGCACGTCCGAGATATCTCAGGCACTAACTGGGTATTGTTCACAGGCTACCGCACCATGTTATCATATTCTCTTCGATGGCTACCCACCATAACTTTCGTTTTCGCATACCTCACCCAAGGCACGCATACGACCGTAGTATCTCTTCTGGACCTAATGCCAAAATGTGCTTCAAAATGTGTCGAGAGCTTCATAACCACCGAATATCCAAGGGACGCATGCGCCAAGGGGTGTGACCTGAGTTATCTGTGCACGAAGAATACAACCAGCGGTTACACCTTGGGAGAAGCAGCCTTGCGCTGCAGTCTTTCGATGTGCTCTATGGAGGTCGCTACGAGTTTCGATACCTACAGTATCTGCAACTCCGTACCGGGAGCCCTGCCGCGGACACATCCTACGATCGTTGCTACAATTATGTCACCAGTTGATTCGACCACAATAACAACAGGTCCTACCATAATTACGACCCCGACAGAGACAGCTGACACTGGCCATACTACCGAACCAGCCTCCACAAAGACAGACCTATCTACAACAACGTTCCAGTCCCCGATATCTGCCACTGACCGCACTGGGGATGCTTCCAACACAGCGACTGAACAGTCGACATTCACGACATCTTCAGATTTACCTCCTAGTGGCACTGCAAGTGAAACGTCAAGCGTGTCTTCAGAAGGCAGCGGCCTTGACTCTGGTGCTGTTATTGGCGTTTCGGTCGTCTCTGGCGTTGCTGGCTTTTTCCTTATTGGGGTCATCATCTTCTTCTGCTGCCGGAAAATCAAAGAAAAAAGAGCACAGGACCGAGAGTTCTTCGAGATAGGAGGGCACATGTCAGAACCCCTAGACTTCAATCTCCCTCCGAAACATCGCCCGCGCGGGCCTCGACCTTCGCCTGGATCGCTGAATTTCGATTCAGATACTGTCAGGCTCGTCCCTTCCGTGGAGCCTGGGTATCAGCACCCTGCTGTTATTGTCACTGAACCGGAAGCCGAGTGTGGTCATAGTCGTTTGCCAATGGAGGATGCAGAGGGGGTCGGATTTCATACTCCTTCCAATCTCGACTTTGATGCGGCCTCGACTGTCTCCTCTAGGACGGTGTCTGATTTACTCCCCGAAAAACCAACGTACGAACTCTATCCAAGACCGTTAAGGTGGAGCCAGCACAGAAAGCGATCATCCAGCGGGGCCACTTTATTCGAAGAGGAGAATTATACAGGGTCAAAGAACCTTCCTAGCCCTTCACTGCAAGCGTTTGATTTTACCGGCGAGTCAAGCAGAGGCTACAGTCGACCTCGGATGCCGGGACTCCCCGCCAATCCTCGTGCAATGCTTTATACTTTCGGGAGGGAACAAACCCAGTTACTGCCTGTGAAGGGACCCCAGCATGGGAAGAAACCGGTTTATGCAAACGCCAGAGAAATACTTCCGCCCTCCCGGCAAGCCGTTATACACGAGCCCTCCCCATATCCGTCTGGTACGGAATATAATGACGACATTGATAAGTACTGGCAAAGCACCGGCGGTGGCTTCGTGGGAGCACGGGTTATCAATCCTCAAGACGCAACACATTCAGCACACGGGGAGACGGGTCGAAATTCATTCGGTGACCACGCTGGAGATGGTTTCGAGGATGTCGAGGTCCATGACACTCTCGACCCAAACATTCGGCGAGCATCTCGCCATTCCCGAAGTCTTCGCCCCCTGACCCCTGTGAGGGAGGTTTTGACGCCGCCAGTTGAAGTCCAGAGATCAAGTGGCGACAGCTCGTATAGTGGGAACAAGCCAACGAGGTACCCACCAGAGCCGTCCCCAGAGCTTCCAACGCTGCCCCAAGAGATAGTTTCACGGCCGCGAATTGTGCGACAGGACGACATTAAGCGTGTCCAGATACGCCGCGGTAAACCAGCACCCAATCAAGTGACTGTTCCCTACTGCCCTGATGATTTTTGGCAAGCAGCGAGCACTAAATCCTCCACCGGATACAGCAGGTCTGGTCCCTCCGGCGTATACAAGCATATATCGGGAGGAGATATTGGCCGTATGCCAAAGAAGAAGCCGTCACCTCTGGAGCGAAATCTAACCCCGTCGCGAAGGGGCGCAGACCTGATCCTCCAGGTGGAATAATAAAGACGTGACTCAGTTTGGTCCTATACTTTCTTTCTTTCTTTCTTTTCTTTTAACTTTCTTCTAATGTATAAACGCATGGTAGTGACACTGCGGATCTCATTCATTTAGCGGTCTCAGGGTTCCATTTCAGCTTGCGCTTTTACTTTCATTCTATATATACTGGGCATACATGATGGGCGTTGTAGCTTTGGCGAATGTTTCTTCCTCATTAGACTTACCAGGCAACAATAATGCATATACCTATAGTTTCTCCAAAACATGCCTTTGTTTTGGAACATTGCCATCTACCCCAGGGAGTTATGCAAACTAATTAGTCTGCCTTCACACATGGGGCTTATTCGTCTTCACAAAAAAAAGCAAAGAGGCTGATCCCTCAATTAATTAATGGCTAGCTACCGCCATAGGACGGAATGTGGATGGATATCGTGCTACGGAGGACGGCTTTGACTTACACTACCTAGGTAGTGTGGGAAAAAAAAGAATCACGGCGGAGCAATAATCCAATCAACTCGGAGCAACATGGATCCTAACAAGAGCCGGAAAGTAAGGTAGTA
Source organism: Aspergillus egyptiacus (assembly GCA_025688805.1). NCBI lineage: Eukaryota > Fungi > Ascomycota > Eurotiomycetes > Eurotiales > Aspergillaceae > Aspergillus > Aspergillus egyptiacus. The sequence continues at coordinate 92,693 of MU628452.1, forward strand.
TGCAAACCGATAAAAAGGTTAGCAGTGGTCTGGACTAGGTCCATCCATCACTCAAATGGCCCATGGAACCTCGCCGGCAATGCTCCTGAAACCCGCCCGGAAAGTATAACCGCTGCCTAAGGTAATCCCTCCGAATGAAATCCAGAGGTACAGGTACCTGGTGTGTGAGAGAAACTGAGAAGTCTAGGAGTAAGTGGCTGTTGCAACCTTCCTTAACGTAACCACAGCATTCTGAGCGCCCCATGCACGACATTCCGATTAAAGCCAAATCAGACGGGGGTTTGCGGCGAAACCATTGGAAAAGCCCTTGCGCATAGTATACTGTACTAAGGACTAGCTTCAGGCGTTGTACCCTGGCCCTGAGAGAGGAGGGGGAGGAGGAGGAGGAGGAGTTACACCTATGGCCCTGGTTCAAGCAGAGAAAACTACTACCTAGAGTACTAGTAGTAGCGCAAAATTACTCGTACCTTAATGGCCGAGACATGCAGGAAGATCCATATATGGTCATTGCGGTACCTGTGTCCATCATTTAATCCTTTTTAAATAATAAGGTACCTACCTACCTTACCTTAGGTAGCCTTCCCGCCGCCGAGGGAGCGAGGTGCTTTGGCCAATCAATGGCGCAGATTGAAGTCTTTGGTTTTGCGGATCGGGATGTTGCGTTGCTTTCGAGGTCGCTTCCCTAATCTCTTTCGTGGCGTGCCTGTGCGGGTTCGGCTGGCTGGCTGGCTGGCTGGCTACCTATGGTCTGTTCTTCTGGGTTGAGCAACTAAGTACTGTACTAGTAGTACCTGGAAAGATATTGGTGGCTTGGATGAGGTTCAAGTGGCGTCTGCATTAGTAGGTATTACCTACTAAGCCCAGATATGCTACCTTACTACTTAATACTACTACTGTACTAAGTATTCGGTAGTGCTAGATGTGGCATGGCTGGCATGCTGGAAGGATTCTGGTACTGTACCGTAAGGCACATACAGTATGATGTCAGAGTAGCCGATCCTCAGGCTGATGATTGAGAGTTGCACTGGGTTTCAGGATATGATCTCATCTGCTGAACGTCGAGTCTTTTTGCTCTTGGATCAGTCCTCTGCACTCTCTTACTGCAGGAATCTCAGTCTGAGAGCTGGTGGTGTATTGGGGATTCATAAATGATTAAAATATACGTACCTAGTTATGGTAGTATAGTACTGCTGTACTAGTATTACCAGACACCATCTTATCATCCAATCAATCCCCGCATCCACCCAAGCTCCGTTTTCTGCTGGGGACAGCTTCAGCTTCACCTAGCTACCTTATCTTCTTGTCTCCCATCATCGCCCCCCGGCGCCACAGGAATTCAATCCAGCCGCTGCATTGAGCGGCCCTTTGCTAACCACAGCCGAGCATAACGTATCCATTTCCCTTCTACCTGTTAATTAACCTGAATTCTCTGCCGAGGTTGTTCTTAGGTCTCCACTACTGCACGTCACCTCCAGTATGATAGGCCAAAGGTGCAACTCACCCAACCGCCTGGCTCCGGCTTCGTCTGAGTCTCCCATGGTTGAGCTAATGTTCCATGACATCTCCGCCACACACCTTTGGTCTCCCGGTGCAGCGGCGCAGAGAGGGGCGGTAGACTACTGGTAGATAGAGCTTCCGTCTCGGTGGAGCACGTTCGTCCAACTAGAATAACTCTCGAGAGCTACCAGGATGGTTTGTGTCCATACATGGTTGGCTACGGAGACCAGGGGCTCACTGTGCGTCTTCGGGGGGAGAAGGTTATATTAATGAAACCCAGTTCGCCAGAATCAACTCTTTCTCTCTTCTTTTCCCATCGAGCTTCCCTCTCATCCCCACAATTCTAGACTGATCTCACCCGCTCTGAGCGACCCACTTCGAGCCGGGAACCATTCCTACTTTACCTGCAGCTGTCACTAAACGTCATATCAGATACTCTTCTACATTATTTCGACTCATCTTCGAGGACCGACAACGCCCTTCCTATCTGTGTACCATCGCGTTATACGTCTGTCGATATGTCTGTCGAAAGGGCTTCCACCGGGAGCGGTCGCTCCTGCCGTCGGGTGTCCAGCATGGACGCCAATCGTGCCGACTTGTTCGACGGTCCTAACGTGGTCGTACCTCCGAAGAACTTGATTGCCTTGTCTGAGGCTGGAGAGATTGCGGAGGAGATGGAGCTGGCGAAGCACAACATAGAGGATGAGGGTTCTTCCGTGGAGGCTTCTCCGGCTGCCTCACCACTTACCTCTCCCTCTGTCTCTCCCTCTATTATGCCTACTTCTACTACCACTACAGATGAGTTTGCATTTGCATTTGATATTGACGGTGTAGTCGTTCGAGGAGGGAAAGCAATCCCCGAGGCCATCGAGGCTATGAAGTACATAAATGGAGCGAATCCATTCGGCGTGAAAGTGTAAGCGTCTTGCGAATACAGTCCAAACAGGCGTGCTGATTTCGGATAGCCCATACATTTTTGTTACGAACGGTGGCGGAAAGACCGAGGAAGAACGATGCATCGATCTTAGCCGTCAACTCGAACTCGAAGTCTCCGCTGGCCAATTCATTTGCGGACACACTCCCATGCGAGAAATGGCAGAGAAATTCAATACTGTTCTTGTCGTCGGTGGTGAGGGCGAGAAGTGCCGAAATGTGGCCGAGGGTTATGGCTTCAAGAATGTCATTACTCCCGGGGATATCATCAAGACTAGGCAGGACATCACCCCGTTTCGAAAATTGACTGAGGAGGAGTTCAACAACTCGAGGTTCGTTGATCTGGAGAAAGTCCGTATCGACGCAATCTTTGTTTTCGCCGACAGCCGGGACTGGGCCGGGGACCAGCAGATCATCCTCGACGTTCTAATGTCCAAGAAGGGCAGCTTGGTAGAACGCTCGGAGACCTTCGACGAGGGCCCACCTATCTTCTTCTCCCACAACGACATTGTCTGGTCCACCTCCCACGAGCACACTCGGATCGGCATGGGGGCCCTGCGAGCCTCTCTCGAAGCCTTGTACAAGGAGTTGGCGGGGAAGGAGCTGCAGACGGTTGCCTTCGGCAAACCCCAACTCGGTACATACCAGTTCGCCACCCGACTTCTCCGTCAATGGCGCAAGAACACCCACAGTATCAACAAGCCCCCGAGAACTGTTTACTTTGTGGGAGACACGCCGGAGTCTGACATTCGTGGCGCCAATGAGTACAACAACATCACTGATACTAACTGGTATTCAATCCTGGTTAAGACCGGTGTATACCGGGGGGGTACAATTCCCCGGTATCCGCCGAAAAAGACTTGCGAGACTGTCCTAGACGCCGTCAAATTTGCTATCGACCGCGAGGTCCAGTCAAAGTCGAATGGCGAGAAAGGCTCAGTCGCCGAGAAATAGAGAGTATCCGTGATTGAACAAGGTTCGGGACGAACTGAAGCTCATGTCTATGATTTATGATTTATGACTCTCGGTCAGCTACAAGGTTTTCGTTCCTTTTCTATTTTGTCGACCGAAGCTCCTACGCTTTGCTTCTCCCTTCTTATCCCAACGTTGTCGAGATAGGATGGTTAGACTACGCAGCCTTTCTTTTCCATCACATATACTATATAGCCACCAATAGCCGTGATGGATAGAACCGAACCGCCCAGAAACTTCTTAGATAGTTTCAACATCTGAGATCAGTGGCTCTCATCGCACAGAATGGAGAAATCAATTAACCCACCCATCCCACCATCCTGTGAGTTTGACTGTGTCCCGCACGTCGCCTCTCTTATCTACGCGACCCGAACAATAGTAGACCATCCGAGACCAAGCAGGAGCACAGACACTAGCAGGAGCCGTTTACGCCGCCATGTGTAGCTACACTATCTACTAGACTAAGGCAGTACTACTATCTTGCAGTCTAGTAACAAGCCCCCCAAGCCACACCTCACTTCCTAAACACCCACTTATGCACCATGACGAAAGTGTACATGACCGAAGATCCTGGCATTCCCCCGGATTGCCATTCACGGGGAAGAGTCTTCCGGCTGTGTGTGAGGGGGAGCTTCGAGGCTGAATACCTAATGATTTTCGCTCCCCACTTTGGGACAATCACACACCTTACCTATCTTACCTACTAGACTAGGTACCTAGTTCTTCTCTGGTACTCAGCTGATTCTGGGTTTCCCCGTATTAAGATGGGGAATTATCGACATGGGACGGGAGGATAGAAAGGGGAATTCCGTAGACTACCGTACCTATGTAGTACCTACTCCTACCTTTACCTAACCTACAAATATACCTGTATCTAGCCCGGTCCCGGCCGGACACCGTATCCATATTACTGAGCTGGAGGGGGCCTTTTGCCCCTGGCTAGGCTTCCAACTTCCAATGGTAACTTAACTGGAACTTGAACTTCGGTTAAGTACGGTGGTGGTGGTTTTGGGCTGTTTTACTGTACCTTCACCTTTCTTACCTGTTGATGATTCTCTACTATTCTTTGATACTATATTGATAGTAAGGTAGTAAGGTAGTGCTACTGGGTACAGTACTCATCTCATCTATGGAGACCAGGGTCTAGGCGAGTGGACCTCGGGTTAAAGTATGTGGAATCTACGTACCACTTGGTTGGTATGAACAATCTTAGGCACTAACTACGTATCATCTAGGTACTCCAAAGTCTTACCCCAGGTAGACTAGCTGACATTTGATTGTTATCTCGCTTCTTGTTATTATGAGATAGGAAACTTTTGGTGGCCTCCACTATCTGTGCAAGGGGGGTGTTCCTCCCATACGGTACATACCTAGGTAAGGCATAGAAGGTCCGGAAGCCCTGGAGACAGCCTCAACCCCGCAATGTCTCAACAACAATAATAAGAAAGGAAGACTACACATACTTTAGCACAGGTAGCGAAGCAACCTGCGTCGAGTTGGAGCAAACTTGAACCCCGCATCGACAGCTTAAGGTACTTTACCTACCTAGGTACCGTACCTTCCTTACCCCGCTTTAAAGGTTCAATTTGGTTATGGTCCAGATATCCATCTCGGGGACTTGATCACTCTGTTTTCTGTTGAAGTCATTTTATATATTCATTTTATAGGAGTCTGAGCCGGCTGCCCCTATGAACAGGAGCTCGGGCCGGGGCTTTGGTGGGGATAAGCTTAGGTAGACAGTGACGGGCGGGGGTTCGTTCTTGTGGTAAACGACCTTGCCCAGGTGCGATGGAGGAATTTTTGCAGAAAGAACCAGTTGTCACAGGATGAGAAACAAATGAGACGACACGAGGAATTTTTGGGTGGAACCTGGTGAACACTCTGTCTCGAGGCATAATAATTCAAAACCAAGTTTAGGAGGGCTGCACCCCAGCCCCGACCTGAGCCATCCATCTTTCGAGGTCCAGATTGCTGCATAATAATGCTTATCTTGCATCATAAACTAACAAACACATCCATCATGATGCAACCCACTGCAGAGGCCCCATAAGGCTGTTCTTAAACAGGCCCACAGCCCGCACTTCCTCCAAAGACCTCAACGAGTCGATAGTCGCCACCCTCTCAGGTCCCCTATGCCCAGCCCATACTGAAGGGAAATTTGTTATCATTCAAGGGTGTTTGCAACTCACAATCTTCGCAATGTCGCATGATGACCTTTCTTTTACCCAACTCTCGGAAGCACATAACAGTCACGAGCAACACCGCTGGAAATGGTCTGCACCGCAGCTTCTTTTCCGATTTCCAGAAACCCAGACTCGTCCAACAGAGCTGCCGCTGGGGCTATAATCGACAAGCATTGCGGTGACAGAGCGCTGGATGAGTCAGACGTGCGCCCCCGGATACAACTCGCGAGCCTTACCCCAGAGTCCATACCTATCCTGAGATTCATAATAACTTGTCATTCCGAGGCTGGAGTGACAAACCGAGGGTTGCAATTGACTGCGGCCAACTGACTCGTGGAATCCTCCGGACAACCACGCACGTTGCGCAATGCAGAATCCCCTTTGGACGAGAGGAGTTGAACTCATCTCCGGACACCCTAGCGGCTTGGCGGCCGTGAGGATCTATGCACGTGGATCCAAGGACGCCTTCGATTCAACAGCTCTCTACTTCTGGAGAAAGCCGTCAAAAGCTTCTAGGGCTTCTGTGGGGCCCATCATGCTCATCTCATGGCGCCATGCGCGATCTAATCTCCGCTGAAACGTCCCCTGGGGATGGACACGTGTGACGCCACACTCTTCGGGTGTCTTTAAAGCAGGGAACGATCCCCTTGGACTTCTCAAGCATCGAACAGTGTGGTGTCGATTCGTTCGTAATGTTGAGCAAAAGCTTCGCCTGGGCCATGCTGCCCGCCCTCGCGGCTGCCGCAGCCATCCAGTACCCAGCCAGCAACTCCACCTTCGACTACGACGCCCTCAGCCTGAGGACCGTGGGCGCTCGCAACACTCTGGTGCGGTTCCAGCCTCCAAAAACACATCTTTCTTGACCCCCGCTAAGAAATCCCCAGGAATGGCGCGTCTGGCTCGAGAAGAATGGCCAGCCCATCTCCTTCTGGCACGACGTCCCTCTGTACCCCGACGAGCGCAACAAGCAAATCGTCAACTTTGTCGTTGAGATCCCACGCTGGACCGACGGCAAGATCGAAATCCGCCGCCAGGAGCCCCTTAATCCGATCTTTCATGACGACGAAGACGGCCTCCCGCGCTACGTTGAGAGTGTCTTCCCTCGCAAGTCGTACCCCTTCCTGTACGGGTCCATTCCTCAGACTTGGGAGAGCCCTAATTTCGAGCACGACTTCACCCACGAGCCCGGCGACAATGACCCTGTGGACCTGTTCGATATCAGTCAGGATACCGGCTATATTGGCCAGGTCAAGCAGGTCAAGATCCTTGGGGCGCTAGCTCTGAACGACGGGGGCGAGACGGACTGGAAGGTTTTGGCAATTGATATCAATGACCCTATCGCTTCTCTCGTTAACAGTATGCACTGGATTTTTCTGCTTCATAAAGGTATATATCTGACAAGCACCCAGATTTTGCCGATGTCGAAAAGTACCGTCCCGGCCTCGTCCAGTCCTACCGCGACTGGTTCACCGTATGTTCCCTCACACCCCTCCCTCTCTCAGAAGAATAGCCCCTTACAAGAAATCCTACAGTATTACAAAGTTCCCCGCGGTGACGGCCTCATCCCCATCGTCGGCAATTCGTACGTCAACGCCACTTTCGCTACGGCTACCGTCGAGCAGAGCCACGGCTACTGGCTCGATCTCATCAAGGGCAAGGTCGACTCGAACGAGATCAACTACAACCAGACTTCCCGTCCGGATATCCGCAAGAGCTTCGTGTCTAAGCAGGAAGTCGGCCACCTTGGCATACCCGCCGAGTCTGACGAGAAGCCCGCCGCCGACAGGCCGGCTCGCTATGACCAGTGGTTCTATCTCGACAAGAACTACGATCTGATTGAGGAGAACGTTGTCGAGGAAGAGTAAGAGGAATATAGGTCTCGGTCATAAGAATCATGCATGAGTTATGTATTTGCTCTATGTTATCTAGCATACTACAAGATAGAAATAATGTAAAAGCAGCTAAGACTACTCGTACAAGCCGGGACCTGATACCCAGACGCCGAGTTCCAGTTCTTCCTATACAAGATCGTCGGAGCAACATCATGGCCAAGCTAAACGGAATTCTGAACCTACTAACTGAAAGTTTCCTAAAACTTGACTGACTGACAAATACCGTTTCTTCTTTCATCAGCGCAATCCTCATTCTCTATCGATATCATGGTACATGAGCTCTCCCATACTTCACCCTGGAGCTAGGGGTAACTGTCGTCAAATCGTTGTCTAAGGGAACAAGTGATGGTGCACGCACCTCCCATACAAGATAATAAATAGTGTTAACCCCATAGTCTGTGTATTCAAAGATTTATTGTGAGTAGTGGGGTTCATCACAGAAAACTTACCCATGCGCCAGAGCATAGAAATAATTCAGTTTGACTGTTAAATACAGTTGTTTTGTAGTTACACTTCTAGTGCAACTGGAGAAGACTATATATCGGTACGAATCAGTTTTCAAGGCCTCTTTATAAAGTACTCAAAGCCATTGATTTTGACCATGGCATGACAGTAAGATTAGCTACACTAGCACCTCTGACCCTTTCCCCCCCTTCAATCCTTTATTTATTCTCTGCCTACCTGGAGAGCAATAACCAGCAAGTTAGCACAGTACAAGTGAAAGATGGCGGCTTAAGTCCGGTAGGACCGGCTTACTCATCCACTTCCAAGCAGCCCTCAGCTTCTTCCAGGCTGAAGCTCCTACGTGGTTTCTGTATTTACACCGTTTCAAGATTTCCATATTAACTTCATATACAAGGTGATACTGAGAGCTATCTGGGAGTGATGCTATCTATACCCCAATTGTTGCTTGGCTTAAGGAAAAAATACTCCCTCAGTAAGGATTAGAGACTGGCGCGTGCGTCAGCTTGAAATGCCCAGGCTGAAGGGTCTGATAGACGGCGAAAGGGTCATATTTAGCCGCAATCTCCCGCAGCCTCGCCTTGTTGGCCGATCCGTAGCTGGAAATCACGTCCTGGAACTGGCTGGCATAGTTCATGTAGATGAACTCGTTGCCTAGAGCTTGGGACTCTGCCTCCGCAGCAACATCAGCGAAGAAATCGTTGGCGAAGCGATACATGGCGTCGTCGTGCGAGGTGCTATTCCACATTGACAGCATATGAATCAAAAGGATTGGACCGTTCGAGATGTCCAGGCCCAAAGCATTGCCGCCAGCGCGCGCCATCTTCTCCAGGATCGGCTCGGTGATGACCTGGAAGACGAGTCCTGAAACAGCACCGGGCAGGTTGTCGATGGATGGAACGACAGAGTAGAAATGCTTGACCACCCAGTTTGCAAACTCCTCGTTCATCCGGAAGGACCGATTCCAGAACATCTCTCTCAGGCCCTTCTGGTCGCCAGCACTGATGTCGTCGCAATACTCAAGCAGGGTCTTGGTGCTGGTGGTGTCGGAGATTGCGGGGATGGAACGGTACTTCTGGAAGATGGCAGGGTCGCTTACATTCTTTGTATAGGTCAATTCCGCTGAAATCATGTTCGATCCGCCCATGTGCCCGAAGATCACGTATTGCTGAGCATGTCCGTCGACCTTGGCGTTGCTGGCCACATGGAAAAAAGCATCGAGGACCTCGGAGGATTGATTCTCAGTGTACACGCGGGTGGTACCTTGCAGCAGCGTGCTCGGGATTGTGTAGAGGTTGAATTTGGTGACGAGGCCGAGGTTGTTGCCCCCTCCGCGCAACGCCCAGTATAAGTCTGGGTTCTCCGTCTCACTGGCTTTGAGTATATGCTCGGTTGCAGGTTTTGCATTCACAACCTGTTTTTCTTGCATTGGTAACCAACTTTTAATATCATCCCCGGCGGTGGGTAAACATACCTCGAAGCTTTCCACGTTGTCCAGGGCCCAGCCATACTGATTGGAGTAGTAGGAGATACCACCACCTGTGAGGAGGCCTCCGACGCCAATATCTGACATACGGCCACCAACAACAGCAAGTCCGTGAGGCTCCAAGGCTCTGTACACCTGGCCCCAGGTGTTTCCAGGTCCGATAGAAACCACCGATTTGTCGTCGCTGAGAGTGATTTCATTAAGGTCACGGAACAAGACCGTCATTCCGCCCTGACTGCTAGACGCTCCAGCAAAGGCAGCGTGTCCGCCACTCCTGGCTGCGAAAGGACAGTCCATGGCACGGGAGGCGAGAACGAAGAACGAAACTTCAGCATCAGTTGAAGGAACGAAGATACACATTGGGCTCACTTCCGCCTGCTGGGCTGCCCAGTAGGACTTGGTGACATCGTGATAGGCGGAAGTATCTCTTGTAAAGACCTTTTTGGGGCCATAGCCTTCAAGCAGAATATCGCACTGGCAGAAGAGAAAGGTCAGTATTGGTCTTCAATACGAAGGGCTGGGGAAAAAGAGGACACTTACGGCTTCCTCGCATCCAGTGTTTGGACCAGTCAGTTGAGAGATAGTAGTGGCATCAAGGTCCTGTTCAGCAAGAGCAACCTCCACATCATCAGCCGGGGCTCCTTGAGGTCTTGCCACAGCCCCGGTCACGGCCCATGCGGCGAGGACGGTTGCTTTGAGGAACTTCATGGTTCTGAAGATAGTATGGATGTATGAAAAGCTGGTGAGATGCATTGACCGATCACGGATTGGAAGGACAGAGTGAAAAGAGAAGAGGTATGTAGGAACAAGATGCAAGAGTGTGATTTTTTGAAGCACTTGGGAGGCTATATAGCCGAAGCGATTATATTCACAATGTGAATATGCGCAATGACAGGCTGTTTGCACTTCGCTAAATAATTTCCCTCACAACGCCCATCGGCCTCAACAGTGTGATTATCCGTGAATGCCCTTATTCACTCTTCTCTCTTCCACCGGGGATATCTGCACTTAAGTCCGCCCGGTGAAGCTCTTCTTCAACACCACCAACCTTCCTCCTTGATTCAAATTCACTACCCCTTCTCTATGTCCTACATAGGCATCAGCTGCCATCATGTTGAACAGAGGCTCAAGCACATATTGGCAGTACAAAGCAGATACTGACTTTGTCGCCTCGTGGCTCGCTAAGACTGCAAAGAGATGCGGCTATCCCAATGATCTTCTCATCGCGCCTACTCCCAGGGATGCCGGCTCGCAGACCGAACATGCTAAATCCAAAAGGCTCAAAGGGAAAGCCCGGAAGATGGCGAACCAGTCATCAGCGTCGGCATCATCCACTCATCCCCCTAAACCCACCTACAAGATCGCTCTTGGGGACTTCGTCAGACTGGCTCAATTTATTGGTCAGTACACAAAACGACGTGTTCGAGTCCCAGAAAACTTCGTCGTTGCCCTCGATCGTGCCATCAAGTTGAGGAAGAGCTACAGTTCTATGTATGCGGAGTCCGGGGATGCAAATGGGACTCACAATTTCTTCATCGAAGTCCTGGAGCGCGTACGTGGTATCCTAAGTCCGCTTATACTTAACGAGACGTCTCGAGACAAGAACCATGGAGACGGCTCTCCGGAGAGCGTTTCGAACATGTACTCGAATCTTACCGTGCAAGAACCCTCAGAGGACTTCTCGCGCGCTCCCGATTCACCGTCGCAACAAAGCGACACATCAGACGTGAATTACGAGGCGGCACGGCTTGAGGATAAGACTGAGGCCATGTTTAACCTGTTGTTACTGTACCGCGATCTTAGTGAAATCAGGTTCCTCATAGAAGACACCTGGATAGGTTACAAGGAGGGCAAAATTGACTTGGCCGCTGCATCGCTCATGACAAACACTGCGTTTGAGCTCGCAAGGCATATGGAAGAGGATATTATGCCTGCCGTCAATGAACATGGTGGGTTGCATACATTCCTGAAGACTTTGGTTGAAAGCGTCTGCTCCCTTATCTCTCAGAACAAAGAGTCCATGAAGCTCTCTGAAGATAAAGCAGCCATGAGAATGTATGAATCATCGGATATGCTTTCTTGGACGGCCTACAAGTGTCTGTCGGGCTTCGGGCACAGTTTGCTGCATGCTCAAGGCGAAGCCGGAGAACCGGGGGCGATCCTCCTCTACAAACCGAGGGACAAGTTCGACCCAAACAGCGACAGGTCGGCCAAGTTACCCCATGAAATGTTCGAAGAGGATCTTGGCATCTTCAGAGACCTAATATTCGAACTCGTCTTCTACATCCGTGGACCGTTCATGCCCGCGGAGGACCATCTCATCAGGGGAGTGAGGGATATGATTCAGGGGGCGGAGATATCGGTATCTGTGATTTTCGCCGTACAGATCGCTATTGATCTTCACCACCTGATGGGAGACCGTCTGGGGCAGGCATTCCATGAACTGGAACGGTTTGCACACTACGTTGCTGACACACTCGGCTCCGCACATGATCTTTGGGTGAATAACAGAGCGCAGTCTGTGGCGGGTAGTCGCGGGCTCGCGAGTATCAACCACCACATCGGGTGGCTTCAGCATGACCCGACGCCAACCAAAATGAAACTGCCAGGGCCGACGCCCATCATCGAAAGAGAGCCGCACGAACTGCTCAAGCGACACCCGGTCTTTTGCGGCATCTTGCTTTTCAAACTTAGGATGCAGTTTCAGGCAACGGGCATTGGCTTTGTCTCATACTCTAGCTCAATCCTGTACGCGGCTCATCTGTACAACGCATTAGTGCAGGAGGAACTTCTTCAAAAGAGTTGGACGGATATGGACGTGCTTTTGTCTCTCCATGGCGAGGGCCTCTTCGTGGGCGGCCGACCCAAACCAACCGATAACTACCGGAACCGACTCATGCTTAGCCTGGGGCACTCTGTGCACATGGTGGTAGCCAATTCGCGAAAGACGAAAGACTTGGGGTTCGTGGTGACTGAAGGACCGCGGAAAGGCCAGAGATCTCTGAAAGAGCTCGCCCCCGTGTCTCATATGTTCATGACGCGGTTCTGTCATGAGTCCGCCCTATCGAGCTTTACCGTGCAGGATATCGACAGAATCGTGGCCAAGCTGCAGTGGAAGAAGCACGAGGATGGCTCCTGGTTGAGGGTCCCCGCCACGCGCGAAGCGAGCCACACCAGCAAGACACAGAGTAGAGAGGAACTACCGGATGCTGTGAAGGCACTGGCGCAGCTTCGCAACGCCATCCACCTCGAAAGCCTGGAGTCTAGCTTCGACTACTACCTGATGCACAGGGTTTGCCTGGGGCTGTTTCGAGCACTGAAGCAGAAATGTGGTGACAGTCTCCTTGAACTCTATGAGGAGTGCTATTTCCAGGATGATGTCTGGCTTAAGACGATTGCGCTTGACATCCTGACGGCGCTTTCCTCTGCCAAGATGACATGGCCCTACCGTTGGAAGGTTGAAGGAATGGCCCCGCAGAAGTTGATGAGTCTGGTGGCCGAAGTAATGGAGGAGATGATCGATAACGGTGAAGGCAATGCTGTCGACGAGTTCTTGAGAGAGTACATTCCTGAAAACTTCCCGTTTCCGGGCGATGAAGATTCGGAGGAGGAGGAGGACGCGGACTATGAGGAAGTGCCCAGCGAAGACCCCGAGGAGCAACAGGCGTCGGATGAGACTCACCCAGATGAGGAATAAGGCAGATACGTGCTGATATAGTTGGTTTACCTTGAAGGATTGGAGGCTCCGACCATGTATCTTACTTTCTGTTTCGACGAGGTTTATGAGGTTTACGAGGTTCAGAATAGGAGATAGCTACTCAGTATCTGAGTGACCAAAGAAAACCACGCACATCATATTCAAGCAATAATGGCATATCAAGAGAAGTAAATTTATATCTACTTAGTCAGTGTTTAATTGTTGTATTGCCTACCGTGTCTCTCAGTTTCCATAGTGAGGATCTCTCCAACGTCCGGTCCCACTGAAATGGTATCAGTTGGAAGTAACCTAGGTAGCCCTAAGTTTCAAGCACACGAACCCAACGAAGCCCACAGCCTTCCAAATCACCAGGATAGACCCCAGAAATTTGGCCGAAACATAAGTCCATTCTCGAATTTGAGAAAGAAAAGAAACCACGACCTGCAGAATGAGCTCCCCGGAACAATGGGCTTGCTATGCAGCCGTGCGGAAAGCTCTTGACACTGGCGTCATGTACATATGAATAACAGTCTCGCAGAGTACGAGTACTCTAATCTCGAGAAGTTAATTATTACTACAGTCCCACCATCCTTGACAAAGCAAAGCGCAAAACTCGCTATTCCAAGCGTCATGTCCCAGGATGCCATTGTTTACAGTTCTTTCTCTAGAACGTGCATAGCGGGACTCCCTGACCGATTGCCGGCGACTTTCCACAGTATTAGAGAGTGATTCCGAGTCTAGTAGAGCAGCCACAGTCTTCTTCACCTATCCTTTGGAAGACTGGTATTTACTTCATGAAGGCAGGGAAGAGAGAAACTGGGGGAGAAACGCCAAGGTAAGGTTGGGCCGGAAAGGAAAATCGATCGCCCATGCACCGGTACAAACAGAACAAACTTCCAAGTTGATGGACCATTGTACTAATGGAAGGTTGTACTTGCTGCCCGGTTTTGTGCTTCGATATCCTTCAGCTTCAACATCGTCATCTTCCCCTGGGTTTCCTTGTTGTTCTCGTTTCGCGGTATGCGCTGAGGGAGGACGCTAAGTGTTTTGCTTTACTGCCAATTTCCGCTTCCGAATCGATGCCTTGATTAACCGAGTTCTGTCGACCGTCCTGAGAGCTCCTGGGTCGACAGCTTAGCCAAACATGTTTACCTTCACTCCTTTGCTGGGTGCCCAGTCATCTGCTTCGAAAGCCACCCAGTCCATTTTAGAACTGGATGGCGGCGTGAAGATCCTTGTCGATGTTGGCTGGGACGACACCTTCGACCCCCTCGATCTGGTTGAATTGGAAAAGTACGGCGAAATTCCGCTTGTCTCGCTTGCTTGCGACGAAAAAAAAAGCTAATGCTTCTCTTGACTAGACATGTTCCATCCCTGTCCCTAATTCTCCTGACTCACGCGACGCCTGCGCACATCGGTGCCTACGTTCATTGTTGCAAGACATTCCCTCTCTTTACGCAAATACCCGTTTACGCGACGAGCCCGGTTATTGCGCTGGGTCGCACCCTCCTCCAGGAATTATATGCATCGGCGCCGCTAGCTGCGACTTTTCTACCGAAAGTCTCCATATCCGAACCGGGTGCGTCGACCTCTGCTGCATCCGCCGCGTCCGTGACGGAAGCCAACGGTAGCGCGGAGCCAACCCAGGCCGGGCGGATATTGCTTCAGCCTCCATCCACCGAAGAGATCGCCCGATATTTCTCCCTTATTCAACCGCTGAAATACTCGCAACCGCACCAGCCTATCCCATCTCCCTTTTCTCCGCCGCTCAATGGTCTTACCCTCACTGCGTACAATGCTGGTCACACTGTCGGCGGTACGATATGGCACATACAACATGGCATGGAATCGATTGTTTATGCTGTCGACTGGAACCAAGCGCGTGAGAGCGTTGTGGCGGGTGCTGCGTGGTTCGGAGGGTCCGGGGCCAGTGGGACAGAAGTCATAGAGCAACTGCGTAAACCTACGGCGCTGATCTGCAGTACTCGCGGTGGTGACAAATTCGCACTTCCTGGAGGAAGGAAAAAGCGCGATGAGATGCTGCTAGACATGATCCGGAGCACCCTCGTTAAAGGAGGCAGCGTTTTGATCCCAACCGACACCAGCGCCCGAGTGCTTGAGTTGGCGTATGCCCTGGAGCATGCGTGGCGCGATGCCGCTCGCGACACCCAAGATGACGTGCTAAAGAGGGGCGGGTTGTATCTGGCCGGTAGGAAAGCCCTCACCACAATGAGGCTGGCGAGGAGCATGCTGGAATGGATGGACGAGAGTATTGTGCGGGAGTTTGAGGCTGCCGAGGCCGCAGATACCAACACAGGGCAGTCCGAGGGGCAGCGGTCTAGCGACCCACGTCAGGGCAAGGCAGATGGCAAAGGGCTTGGCCCTTTCACATTCAAGCATCTGAAGATAGTCGAGCGAAGGAAGAAACTTGAGAAGCTTCTGAGTGATGGGAAACCCAAGGTCATTCTTGCCTCCGATTCTTCCTTGGATTGGGGCTTCGCGAAAGAGTCACTGCGCGTATTAGCTGGTGGCGCGGACAATCTACTCTTGCTCACAGAGCCTCTTCACTACCGCAAGTGTTCTGACAAAACAGACGAGACTCATCGGAGAACACTCGGTAGCGTGATTTGGCAGTGGTACGAAGAAAGACAAGATGGGGTCGCCTTGGAGAGAGGGTCAGATGGTGAGATGCTTGAACAGGTCCACAGTGGTGGAAGGGAGCTGTCATGGACGGATGTGCAAAGGGCGCCCCTCGAGTCCGGAGAACAACTGCTTTACCAGCAGTACCTCGCCACGAAACGGCAATTCCAAGATACGGCCCAGACAAGAGGTCAAGAAAATATTGATACAGCCGCTGATGCGCTCGATGACCGCTCCAGCTCTACGTCCGAAGATTCAGATACCGAGCAACAAGGCCGAGTGCTGAACTTTTCTGCCTCCTTAGCCCACGCAAATCGCAACAAGCTAGGGTTAACCGATGAGGACCTTGGTGTCAATGTTCTTCTGCGGCGGAAGGGGGTCTATGACTATGATGTCCGAGGCAAGAAGGGCCGAGAGCGAATGTTCCCTTACGTTGCTCCGAGAAAGAAGGCTGACGAATACGGAGAACTCATCCGGCCGGAGGAGTACTTGCGTGCGGAGGAACGTGAGGAAATCGATATGCAGCAGCGAAGATCGCAGTCTCAGCTGAAACTGGGCCAGAAACGGAGGTGGGACGAGACCGGCTCAACCGGACGCCAAAGCTCTGGTCCCAATCGACATGGTCAAGACAGTGCTGAGAGAAAGGACGCCGAAATGCATGACAACTATAGTCTCACTGAAGATGGCGACGAGGCGGATGCAGCAACTTCAGCCGATGAGATGGAGGAACAAGCGTTCGAAGGCCCTGCGAAGGCTGTTTACGAGAAGGCTACTCTCACCATCAATGCCCGTCTGGCATTTGTGGACTTTAGTGGTCTACATGATAAACGGAGCTTGGAGATGTTGATCCCTCTCATCCAGCCGCGAAAGTTGATTCTCATGGGTGGAATGAAGGAGGAGACAATGGCTTTGGCGACAGAGTGCCAGAAGCTTCTGGCTGCCAAGGCGGGCGTAGATGTCTCGTCCACGACGGCCACAGTCATCTTCACGCCAGTAAACAAGGAGGTCATTGACGCCAGCGTCGATACCAGCGCCTGGATGGTCAAATTGAGCAACAACCTCGTACGACGCCTGAAATGGCAGCATGTCCGGAGTCTCGGCGTCGTCACCTTGACAGGCCAGCTGAAGGCAGCTGAACCTGTCTCCGCCGATGAGGATACGACAGACTCCACCCCTAGCAAGAAACAGAAGTTGACCGCCGAAGAAGGTTCCGAAACTGATACACCTAAGCCGGCCGAGCCGAACCATCAGATCGACAAAGCCGACGTCTACCCTGTCCTTGATACCCTTCCAGCAAACATGGCTTCGGGCACGAGATCCATGACCCGCCCTCTGCATGTCGGCGACCTTCGGCTAGCGGATCTGCGCAAGATCATGCAGGGCGCCGGCCATAAAGCCGAATTCCGCGGCGAGGGAACCCTCCTCATCGACGGCATCGTGGCGGTGCGTAAGTCTGGCACTGGGAGGATCGAGATCGAGGCAGCTGCTTATCCAGCTGCTCTGAATGCTTTTGCGCAAGGGGCCGGGAGCTTCCTTGCAGTGAAGCGGAAGATTTATGAGGGTCTTGCTGTTGTGGCGGGAAGTTAATTTTTCTCTTGCCGTACTTATGTATCTATATATGTTTCCTTGTATCATGACTAATGGATCACCCAAGACATTTATTCTGATCAATCTATACCATATCTACATGTTACTCTAGTCTATTCATTTGTATTCTCTTTAGAAACACTCTATAGTGGTTCTATCAAATTCACTCGAGGGTCCCGTAATCCGCTTCATAATCCTCCGTCGGAATCTCCTGTAGATACTCATTCGTGCGCGGCCCAGTGTACTTCCTATTTAGTCAATGTTAGTCCTCCACACCTTTGCACCTGAGAAACAGCAACCAGAAAGTGAACCTACCCCTTCCCATCAACCCTCCACCAAACCAACGCAAAAACCGCAATGAAAACCCCAACACAAATCCCATAATTCCTATTCAGCAATCAGCAACCGTTCCTCACCAAAAGGAAAAATAAAAAGAAAGACATACATATTCTCAACAGTAACCGGCACCCGCGGCGGAAAGAACAACACCGCACTGATAAACACCACCCAGACAATCGACACCCAATTGACGTAGCGCCCCCACTTTCCCAGCGTGAACGGTCCCTCGACGAATCTCACCTCGTGCTTGTAGATCCTGTGCGCGAGGATGACGGAGACGTAGGAGAGGTCCAGCGCGGGGGCGGTGATGGAGAAAATGGCCGTTGCGGTTTGGGTGGAGCCGATGGCGATGCAGTTTAGGGCGATGCTGGCGGCGACGACGAACCAGACGGCGTGGAGCGGGGTGTGGGTTTTGGGGTTGATTTTGGAGAGGGTTCTATAGTAAGTAGGTAATTTGGGATTAGTTTTCTCTTTTTTTTTGTTTTGGGGGGGAGCGCAAAAATAGTTGTTGGTCAAATGCGAAAGGGAGGGGATAAATTACGAAGAAAAAGGGAGAGCCTCATCGCGCGCAAATGCGTAGGCCATGCGGGTGTCTGCGAGCATGGCGGAGCAGCCTGTGAAGAGCTGCACGAGGACAGCAAAGAGCCACATGATCATTCCGCCGGTGGGCCCACCTGCGTTGAAGAAGATCTGGGCGGCGGGGAGGCCGGTGGGCGTGTTGAGGATGGATTCGAAGTCTGTGAGGCAGAAGCAGAGGGTGATTGTTAGGAGCCAGCCAAGAGCGCCGGAGACGATGACGGCGGATTGGATGGCCAGGGGGCCTAGGGTTGCGGCGTCGTGGGTTTCTTCGGACATGCTAAGTGGTGATTAATATGAGTTTTGTCATGTCGGTTGGAGGAGGGGGGACTGACTGGGTGGTTCCGTCGTAGTCGGTCATGGTCCAGGCGACGGAGATGAAGCCGAGGAGAAAGGAGAAGAGCTTGGAGCCCCAGCCTGAGCCGTCGGTGACGTGGGTGAAGACCCAGCTGGCGGGTTGTTTGTTGGCGGTGTTATGTAGTAAGGCGAAGCAGATGCAGATTGTTGCGATGACTGGAAGCGTGAGACACGGGTTATAACTATACATACTGTTTGTTGCAGGGGGGATGTTTACTGTTGATGGGTGCGAACCAGATAAAGATGCGATGCAGGGATTTTGTCGTCATTGAACAGACTATGCCTAGGAATATTAGGAGTACTATGGACAGTCTAACCGTGTCCCACGCCGTACTGGACATGGTCAGCAGTTGTGCTATTTGGAGGCTAAGGCTAGGGATGCCCACGTACGGTGTGTAAGAGTAACCTCCATCGACCAGTTTGGAATTCATACTGGCAGCCGCGAGCAGCATTTGGCTAACCGTGTAGGCAACGCTGGACACACCGGCCGTCTGTCCGAGAAGGTTACACCAACCCTGGATCCATGAGAATATTGGCACCTGCTCTTCAGGAACGACGTACTTCGTGACAAAGTACATGCCCCCGGCAGTCGGGTACGCGGAAACTAGCTCTGCTACCGAGCTGCCAATACAGAATGCCATGATCGAGCCCAGGAACCAACACCAGACTGCGGTCGCCGGTCCTCCGGCAGCTAAGGGAGCGCCGAAAGTGGCCGGCACAGAACCCAACACTCCCAGGATGGAGATGGCATATGAGACTGTTGACCATTTTGAGAATTCTCGTCTGAGCTCCTGTAGAGAGATTTAGTGAGTGATGACCAACGGAGTCAGTGCGTGGCTTACCTGCTTATATCCGATACGGGCCAGAAGAAGCTCGTCATCATCGTGAATAGTCGGCATTGTATTCTGGACCTAGTATAAGGTACGTAGTTGTATAGGGCAACAGAATGTCGGTGAGGCTGGAAAAGAAGCGAAACCACGGTGACTTCCCCACAAAAGCGACCACCGCAAGGATGGGACGATCAAGAAGCCCAGAGCATGATGAGAAGGACCGAGATAAGACTGAAATTCAGGAATCTGCAGGTCACTACAGACGCCGACTGCCGACGCCGACGAGAGGCACCGACCGATCCGGAGATAAGTAAATCCGGGCATTTGTTTAGGGAAGCCCATTGAAAGGTGGTCAGTTTCCCTGTTCTCCTGCACCTGAAGAGCTTCGACCCGGACGTGGCTCGTCCTCCATTGCTTTGCTGTTGTTGTCTCGGCTTCCGAGTGATGGCCCCTGTCTAACAGACGGAATTTTATCCTGTGTTTAGTCACGCCCACGTTCTGAAACACCATGGCGGACCAGAACTACTACCAGTCCCCCGCCCACGGAGTCGTTCCTGGTGAAGACCCCTCCAACCCGTATCGCCTTCCACCCCAGGCTCCCTATCCCGGTCAGCAGTCTGCTGGAATCCCCCCTGGCCCCTCCCCGCCGCAGCCTGGAGCTTACTACGGAGCTGGTGCTCCCAGCAACCAACAATGGCCCCCCGCCGCCGGTTACGGTTCTCCGCCCCTACCACAGCAGCCTGTGCAGCCGCTTCCGCAGCAATTCGCCTACAATACCAGTCCGCAGCCGGGGATGGTGTCGCCCGCTGACCCCATGGCCGGGTTGACGTCCCAGATGAGTGGGTTGGGTATAATGGGGGGAGAAGGAGCTGCCCGGT
Source organism: Aspergillus egyptiacus (assembly GCA_025688805.1). Lineage (NCBI taxonomy): Eukaryota > Fungi > Ascomycota > Eurotiomycetes > Eurotiales > Aspergillaceae > Aspergillus > Aspergillus egyptiacus. The sequence goes on from MU628452.1 coordinate 113,022, forward strand.
CCTCGAAGAAGAAGCATCGTCATGCACACCATGACATCGGAGCAGCACCGGCTCCGGCACAGCAATTCCAAACGAGTCCCGCAGACTCGCTTCAGCAGCCGTCCTCCCAGTTCTTGAACACGGGGCTGAACCAGGCTCCGCGCTCTGTCTCGCCAGCTTTGAGTGCACCGGGGATGGTTCCGCAACCTACACCTCCGGGCGCCGCGCCTGACACAGCTCATGGTACAGTCCCTACTCAAGGGAGAATTGACCCCGAACAGATCCCGAGCATCCCACGCTCCCGCGATGTTCCAGCACAATACTACTTCAACCATGTCTATCCCACGATGGAGCGCCATCTACCTCCTCCGGCGGCCGTTCCGTTCGTGGCTCACGACCAGGGCAACTCCTCTCCGAAATATGCTCGTCTGTCATTAAATAACATCCCTTCCTCCTCTGACTTCCTTTCCTCTACCGGTCTTCCATTGGGCATGATCCTCCAGCCGCTTGCCCGTCTCGACCCCGGAGAACAACCGATTCCTGTACTGGATTTCGGAGACGCGGGGCCGCCTCGTTGTCGCCGCTGCCGGACCTATATCAATCCCTTCATGCTGTTTCGCGCCGGTGGGAGTAAATTTGTTTGCAACATGTGTACCTTCCCCAATGATGTTCCTCCCGAGTACTTTTCTCCGATCGACGTCTCAGGGTCGCGCATCGACCGTTTGCAGCGCCCCGAGCTTATGCTGGGGACTGTCGAGTTTTTGGTGCCGAAGGAGTACTGGAATAAGGAGCCTGTCGGCCTTCAATGGTTATTCCTCATCGACGCGAGCAGTGAATCTGTCTCAAGAGGGTTTTTGAAGGGGGTATGCAAGGGTATCCTGAAAGCCCTCTACGGAGACGAGTCATCAGAGAACCCGGAAGAAACCACACCAGTGCGGCGGATACCGGAAGGATCAAAAATTGGAATTGTCACTTACAGCCGGGAGATACAGTTCTACAACCTTAGTGTACGCACTCCCATGGCCGCAATTTACGGAAATGGTGCTGACATAGCTTAGCCACAACTCGACAAGGCACAGATGCTGGTGATGACGGACGTACAAGACCCTTTCGTTCCTTTGGGCGAAGGGTTGTTTGTAGACCCCTACGAGTCTAAGTAAGAATCCCGGTTGATGGGTCCAGTCTTAGTCTAACCGCTCGCAGGGACGTGATTACTTCTCTTCTGAATCAAATTCCATCGCTTTTCTCTCGCGCCAAAACCCCGGAGGCTGCATTGCTTCCCGCTCTGCATGCAGCATTGTCCGCACTACAGCCTACAGGGGGTAAGATCATCGGCTCAATCTCTTCGCTGCCGACGTGGGGTCCTGGAGCCTTGACACTTCGGGACGATCCTAAAGCACATGGAACGGACGCAGAGAGGAAACTCTTCACGACGGATAATCCTGCATGGCGCGAAACCGCAGGCAAATTGGCAGAGGCCGGTATTGGCGTGGACATGTTTATAGGAGCGCCCAGTGGCACTTATATGGACGTTGCGACTATCGGTATGTTACAAGTTCTTCTCGAAAAAGGCTTAGCAGAATTAACTTTGCCAGGTCACGTTCCCGAGGTTACCGGCGGCGAAACCTTCTTCTACCCTAACTTCCATGCCCCAAGGGATATTCGAAAGCTCTCCGAGGAGATCGCGCATGCAGTCACCAGAGAGACTGGCTATCAAGCTCTGATGAAGGTCCGTTGCTCCAACGGGTTACAGGTATCCGCATACCACGGCAACTTTGTGCAACATACCTTTGGCGCCGATCTTGAGATTGGCGCGATTGATGCCGATAAGGCACTTGGTGTCCTTTTCAGCTACGATGGCAAACTCGATACTAAGCTTGATGCGCATTTCCAAGCCGCACTACTGTACACATCAGCAAACGGGCAACGTCGGGTTCGTTGTATCAACATAGTCGCTGCAGTCAACGAAGGTGGTTTGGAGACGATGAAGTTCGTCGATCAAGACGCTGTTGTGAGCTTGATTGCTAAAGAGGGTGCGTTCTTCTCATTCTTTCATGATGTTCATACTGACGATCATCATAGCGGCCGCCAAAACATTGGACAAGCCCCTTAAAGACATTCGGGCGAGCATCACTGAGAAGACGGTGGATATCTTCAGTGGATACCGCAAGATCTTTTCCGGATCGCATCCTCCTGGCCAGCTGGTACTTCCAGAGAACCTCAAGGAATTCTCCATGTTCATCCTGGGCCTGATCAAATCACGGGCCTTCAAAGGTAATGTCTAAGCGTCAAAGATCCAAGAGACCTAGAGCTAATTCGCTTCACAGGCGGCCAAGAAGCGACGGATCGGCGGATCCATGACATCCGGATGCTACGATCTATCGGTTGCACCGAACTCTCACTCTACCTGTATCCCCGCATCGTCCCTATTCATAATATGCAGCCAGAGGACGGATTCCCGAACGAAAAGGGCCAGCTTCAAGTCCCCCCCTCGCTCAGGGCCAGTTTTTCCAAGATCGAAGAAGGCGGCGCGTACTTGGTCGATGACGGCCAGCAGTGTCTCCTATGGCTCCACGCGCAGGTATCCCCTAACCTCCTGGAGGATCTATTCGGGCCCGGGCAGGTTTCCCTACAAGGCCTGAGCCCACAGACTTCTTCTATCCCTGTTTTGGAGACGCATCTCAACGCGCAAGTGCGAAACCTGCTTCAGTACTTCTCTACTATTCGAGGGTCAAAGGCGGTGACCATCCAGCTCGCCCGGCAGGGACTCGACGGGGCTGAGTACGAATTTGCGCGTCTGCTGGTCGAAGACCGCAACAACGAAGCCCAGAGTTATGTCGACTGGCTGGTACACCTGCACCGCCAAATTAACATGGAGCTCGCCGGGCGCCGTAAGCGTGAGGATGCCTCTACGGAAGGGTCATTGGCAGGTCTGACAGGTTTACGAGCACCCTATTGGTGATCAAGTATTTTTTTTTTATTCTTTTTTCAGTTCTGTTATTTCATTGCGGCTTTGTTGCATCGCATTTGCATCTGTACCTTTTGGATCTCTTTGACAGGATTATCAATATACCACATTTGTTCCGCTCACAGCTATGTGCTCCTTTGTGCATATTTGTCAGCTCTTCTTAGCTCATCGGTCTAGAATATTGCGAAGGCCAGGACAGAATAGAGTGCATGTCTTTGCACTGGGAACGGTATCCTAGGCCTACCGCTCGGCCTACCTCTGGGACCAAGAACTTGTGGCGGATCGCCGGATAAGGAAGGCATCTGGAAGGCACTGTCCCTTTCCAAGGTTCTTCTGCAATACCCCACAACAGAGGACAATGGCAACTTCGCCAAGGTCCGGCGATATTTTCAATTCTGCGTCGTGGTACGGTGATTTGGAGGAGAGCCCTTGCCTCAATCCGTGGTTGAATGGTGAAAACGATTTGTGTCCCGGTGCTCCGTAGGGTCTCCGACACGCCGGCAGAAAAGAGGCGAACCACGGTTCGAACTGCATGGCGGCCATGGCGGACTCGAATTTCGATCGGAAAATCCGGAGTTCGGGATTCGGTGACCAATTTGTTTGGCTTCTTTTGTTCTCGAAGAGCCATGGAAATGTCGAAGTTTGGCCTTTGTCGGTACCGCGTCTTTTGGTAGCGATATTACCACGGATGCATCTAAGAGCAACGCAGCTAATTCCACGACAGTTCAGGTACTCCCGCGGTTTTTCCACCAACCGAACTCTTAACGGCACCACCGACGCCGACGTTCGGACGCAACGACGAGGGCACGCCTCACTGCCCAGAGCGTTAAGACTTGGGACTGGGAAGCTCGGCTGCCATGCATTGAGATGATGGGACGGTGGGGCATGCTTATGCCAATCGCTGCGCTTACCCCGGTTTACCGAAGCCTTGTGGCGTCATCTTTCAGGTACCGCCAGGGGTTTCTAGTCTCTACTACTGAGTTTACTCAGGTCCGAAGTCTGGACTCCATGTGGAGATTTTGATCTTTTCCTCGCCTGGGCTGCAGTTTGCCATCACCATGACTCGAATCTCGGTCAGAGATGGAGAACCACACGGCTCCATGGCAGGGGTATCTCAAGTATAAGAACCCCCTGGAGACCCTGTCAATCATGTCCTTCTTTCCTCTGCATCAGACATTCTCTTGATCAAAAAGTCTTTCAAGTCATTCTCTGACAACAAGTCTTTCTCTTTTTTTCAGTCCTAGGACATTTCATTCTCTTAGAGAAATCAAACTCAAACCACAATCTCTCTTTTTTTAAAGACATCGTCCTTTTTTTCAATCTCTCCAGTCAAAATGATGTTCACCAAGGCTCTCGTCGCTGCCACTCTCGCTACCCTCACCGCGGCTCTTCCCCAGCCTGCCGTTGTCCGTCGTCAGGGCAGTGGCGGCGGTGTCACCATCGTCAACAACATGGATACCGACGTCTACGCGTGGTCTGTGGCCAATAGTGTTAGTCACATGGAGACCCTCTCTGCGGGCGGCGGATCCTACACCGAGTCCTGGCAATCCAACCCCAACGGCGGCGGCGTGTCGATCAAGCTGTCGACCAGCCAGGACCAGAACGATGTCCTCCAGTTCGAGTACACCCAGGCCGGCGACACAATCTTCTATGACATGTCAGCGATCGACATGGACCGTGCTGAATCCACCTTCACCAAGCACGGCTTCTCCGTCGAGCCCAGCCATACTACCGTCGACTGCGTCTCGGTCAACTGCCACGCCGGTGATGCCTCGTGCTCTGAGGCCTACTTGCAGCCCAAGGATGACCACGCTACCCACGGCTGCCCTATTGACACCACCTTCACCCTCACCCTCGGCGCATAAGCGTCTAGAAGTTTGTCTTCTTCTCTTTTCGAACACTACTTGATGAAATGACTTGATACCTTCTTTTTTTCTGCTACGACACTCTTTTACCTTTTACGACGCTCTTTACGCTTATGTGTTACGGTTCGGGTTACGACGGGAATTGGTTTGGGAAGACTCCCCTAGCGGGATGGATATATGAAAAGCGGAAAGGAAAAGCCTTGCTTGATGCAGACTTTTTGATTTTTGGGATTGTTTATAGAACGGTGTTAGGTTGTTTCCTGGTTGAGTTTGCTATGACTGTATATGGCGCCATGTATCTACCTTCGTTTTCGAGCTTCTGGAAAAAGCCCCTTATAGACTTGTGAAATTCACATTTTATCTGATCAATCATCCTCCTCATTTCCTCAACTCGGTCCTTGTAGCAAGCAGTCTAAATTCTAGCATCCACAGTGATCTCTCTCTTCTTTACTTGTCTGAAATCCTTTTTCAACTCCTCCAGCATTTTGCCTTGTTTTCCACAGCTATAGCATCATTCATATGCTACACCACTCCTGTTTATCTTCCCATTTTCCCTTCCTAGGTACTCTCTTATTTTCCACTTCTACAAATCAGTCCATCCTCTCTTGTCTCCTGTCTATCAAATTTCCGGTTTCCCATCATTCTCTTATCCCACCTGGGTTCCTTGACAATCTCCATTTTCCATCGCCGTAGCAAAACATCTCATGCCTAGAAAAGACACTCTCTGTACATGTAATCCAAATAATGATGATCATCACTCAGTTACGCCATTCGACTTCCAATTTTCTCCTTCCCTACCTATTCTCCTCTCATCCACCTATACCCATACCTGTCTCGATCCCCATCTCCACCTCCATCCAAAAGCCAAGAACAACCAAGCAATGAGCATACAATGACGTTAACTTGAAAAAGATTTCGCACCAGCAGCCACCACCACCACCACTGTCCTACATTCCTCATCTTACCTATGATGCACATCCTTGTCCAGGTTGCCTCAGGGTGCTCCAACGAATTGTTTTCGACTAATAATTAAATCAATAACAATAATGATAACAATCTATCCAATTTCTAAAAGTTCCTGCCAGTCCAGAATTGGAAGACATCATTCTGGAATCTTCACGGCACCTCAATTTTCGGCCCTCCCATCCTTGGTTCTGGACCAGCCACAGTGGGGCTTTCCTCGGTGCCGGGGACAATCGGATCGGATTTCGATGGATTTGCAGGGAAGGTTGTGGGGAGTAGTATTGGGTTGGCTAATCATGATGCTTGTTCGGAGGGGCTCTGATGTAAGGTACCCGTGGATCGGTTTTGCAGAAAGGGATTGGTTGGTTCAGTCTTCAGAAAAGAATAATGTCCGGATGTGGTATTTCCACTGAATCCAGTTAGGGAGAGAGTCAATCCGTATAAAAATCTGTATGAATGATGACCGTGGAAGGGTCTGGACAATGCCCGAGTGGAACAGTAAAGGTGAATGAAGTAAGCTGAGGTGGATGAAATCTCCAACAAGGCAGCCTGAAAGTTCGCCCGCCGGGGACCGACCTCGAACCTTTACTTGGAAGAGCTTGTCGGTACATACTCTGTAGGCGTGCTGACGTGGTCATTCGAATTTACTCTCTTTCAAGTTTTCTTTCTTTCCTTGTTTGCTCCCTTATCATCAAGGAAAAGGTGTTCTAGATTTCTTTTCTCATGACGCCTCGCTTTAGTTCCTCTTCTTGGATGGATCAGATATGCTGGTCTCTGGCTTACTGGAAGGTGGCGATTCACATTGGAATGGGTATCTAGATACCTGGCTTTTCTTCTCTTCTCTTGCTGGAGACCTCGCCATCTTTCTCTACGCTTGGCGCTTTGTTTGTTTAAGTTTTTGAATTCGAAGGCGTTGGTTAGCCCTGAGTAAGTCTTATTACATTGCTTTGCTTCTTTCTGTTGCATATGTACAGTAGATAGATATATCGTCAACAGTATAAGTGATCATAATCAAGATAATCCAGCTCCACGGCCCTCCATCGCCTCTGCGTCCTCTGCGGATATTATACAGATGCGGCTATCGCTCTCTGCATCCACTGGAAGCAAATGTTGTCCCTCCGTCCATCCATCCATCATTCCCCCTTGATCTCAACCATGGAATATAACGCATGGTAGTACGTACCTACCTAATGTACCAGTAGTATAGACACCTACCCGCCACATAGAAAAACACGGACAGGAGTGGCTCCAGCCTCCTCCTCCTCCTCGCTCGCTTCAGAGTTCCTCCCGTCATGATTCAAGCGTACCTGGAACAGAATCTTTCCAACTACTACGTACTCTCGCGGAAGCACCTTAATATCCTCGCCCCCCCCGCCACTGCTCGCTTGGCGGGCGATATCGGCGGGGCGGGCGTGTTGCTTACCTACGTAGGTAGTAATAACCTAGGTACCTAACCTAAGGTATCTATACTATACTCCAGCTTATGACGATGAAACTACCCACGGCGAGCGATCTGGATACAGTATGACGATTCTACTGCAGTATCTGCTAGGATAGACGGGGGAAAGTTTCATAAGATGCACGCCTTACCTCCTGTCATGTCCAGCTCAGAATGAATTGTACCTATCTATCAAGACCAAGCAGATGGGGACGCGAGACTTGCACGCCCGGTCTAGAACAGAGATCCTTCTTCTTCTTCGCGAGCTGGCGTTTCTTTGCCCTTGTGGTGGGGCATCGGCGGAGGAAGCCCAGGGATCTAAGAGACGTTTTATACGGTCATGGTGGGTATCCTTGCCTACATACGTAGTCTGATTATCGAGGTTGGTCTTGTCCTGCTTTGTCCTGGTGGGTGGGTGTTCCAGTTGTTAAGTCTGTAGCGGCACTCGTGACGGTAGGGCAGGATACTGTATATGGTTTGCTTCGTTGATTTTCGTGAAAAGAGATGAGTAGGGCGTGCAGCAGTTAAGGAATTTGCCTGTGTATGGATCTTCTATCCGTCTTACGTGGCTCCGGGGTCAGCGATCAACGTTCGTGGTTGTGGATGTATGACTGTCGCCTACGGTAGCGTAGTCTACATATTGGTTATTAATTGTGCAGGCTGATGTTGATATCCGGGAGCTAGGTGCTTATACAGCGGGGAAAGCACGGCATGTGTACCTAAGGATACTTGGATAATACCTTATGAATGGTCATCTAAAGATTGTGCCCGGTTTCTGCATATATGAAGGAAACCCAGCTATTGCTGCTATCTGGGCGAACTTGATTGTTGAATGGCATGGTAGTGGTCTTTCTCTTGATGGCAAGTGGCGACCTGCAATGGGAGAGACATCAGTGATAAAGCACTAGGTATAAGCGTCGATCTGGCAGTTTCGGAGAAGCTTATAATCTGGCGATGTGGACATGTTTTGGCTCTTTGAAGAAGGAAGGACAGCCATTGTTCTAGGGAGGAAACCATTCTGGTAGCTGACTGGGAGCCTAAGGAGTCCTGGTTAGATGCATTCGTGAGTGAGTTGATCTGCAGATGCTCTATTTAGATGCTGGTAGTCCAAGCCATGTTTCAGTGCCACCTAAATCCATCTCAGCCCTCGCTGAGCAAGAAATAGATATGTCTCGATTGCCATGCTATCACCAGACGTTGGAACGCTGGATAGCGGATGCTAATATTGACTCCAGATGCACATTCTCAGACGCTCACTCTCCACTAATGTGAACCACAATCCATCCTGTGCTTTTCTTTAACCGTCGATGATCCTTGGATGAGAGAAACCAGACTTTTGAGCTCACCCTGGTGATGCTCCTCCCGGGTCTTCATTTCCCGTGAGATATCATCAACCATTCGGTCTCCAGACACTCCACCCTTATAGTATGCAGCCACAGGTTCGGGGTCTGCAACACCCACATCTGGCCAAGAACCTCCTATAGAGAGCTTTGAAGACGCGTGTTCTGATTTCCAAGTTGATTCAATGGGCTCTTTGTCTGCCTTTAGTCCATCAGCTCTGAGATGGATGGAGTGATATATAAATAGGTCTCCAGACGGAACAGGTGCGTCTGAGCCAGGTAGATGAGTACCGCCTTCCAGGTCCTCGTTACCAATATATCCGTTCGTCGTATAAGACCACTAACTTCAACGTTCCGGCCCGAGTATGGCCTGTACGAGATGTCCCATGATGTCGTGCGTTCCCCTCCACCTCTCCACTAGTATACCCTTCTCGAGCCTATTCCCATACCCGTGAAACTCATCTGATACAATCACCCCAGTACTCTCCCTCTCCCTCTCCTCGCGGCAGAAGATAACCGTGGTTGTGTTCCGAGCAACCTCAGCACCATCATGGATTCCTCTGGCTTATTCTCCGAGAATCTGGGACAAACGAGGGATAGAAGCATGTGGATGTTGTGTGGTTCATTGAGGAGGTTGATGGTCTGGAAGTCGAAGGAAAGAGTTGAAGAGAGCTTCGAGGGGGCTGTCTGGAGTCTGGAGGAGACCAGATGCGGGACTTTTGGAAGCGGCAATGGTAGGTTAATATGCTTCGATCCAGTTGTAGGAGGATAGATGCTTGACGGAGATGATGGATGCTGGGGATGATGAGATAGAGCTTAGCTCAAGTCAGGAGGTGTCTGCTAGGGAGCATGGTAGAGACATCTTGATGTGGTGGATGAGAAATTGGCTCGGGAGGTGAGAAAACAGTGAGTGGATTGTTTGCTATATACTGACCTTTCGAGCTACCTACCAACCCACCGTGGACGCAATCTGGCTTTGCCCACGTGGAATCTCCATTATGCTGCCTGTTAAACAATCTTTTTTCCCACCCTGATACACTGTATCCTCTAAATGCACTTCTTGTATGTCAGTTTAGTCCTTCATCGGCTAAACACAACACAGAATATAGACCCCAGTCTGACACCATGCACCTTGCCAGGTGCCCATGCCACCTACAGCAAGTCTGGCATAGAACATCACCTTCGGCGAGCAAAATGTCTACCTACCCTGAGCTTGCGCTGAATAAAAGAAAGACATCCAGACTGCTAGCAAGATTGCTGATCGGCCAGATCTTCGCAGATAATGAGGGACCATCTACTTACACGCCAATACTGATATATTCATTTGAATATGGCTATAAGATGTTATGACGCTGCGGTGCTCTCATCACTGGTATGGACCGACCCCTAGGGATGCAGTCCGATGCTTGATAAAGGTCTACGTTATTTATACGACTGTCCCTGTTGAGCAGCTGACTGATAAGGTCAAGGTGTTTCTAATTAATCTGTTCTGCTAAGAGTCCGAATGTTCTTAATAAAAAGAGTTGTTTATCTATTACTGATCTAAATACTGCTGCACAGGCCAGAGAAAAGTAAAGTACTCAGGTTTAAAGACAGCAATATATATCAAACAGCCTCTGCAGAGCCTTTACACTCATGCCAATACTCCAAGGTCTTGGATGAATTAGCTCAGGTGTATATAATGCTGTAGGTGCTAGGAGGTTGTACACACTGAACCATCCTTGGTTAGGAGAAACTGCATAAGACACGGAATTATAATTGGGAATCCCATAGTTCATAAGGTAGCCTACTTACTACTCATGATGTGCGCCAGGAGGAATCTGTACCGGTACCTAGAATAAAAGGCATACTCCGCACTGTAGGCTTGCACGTACAAATACAAGTGCTGATGTGTTCTTTTCTGCTTCTACAGTAATAATATCCTTATAGTTATTTCCTTTTATTATCTCTATAAACTGCTCTGCTGGTATGCAGAAACTCTCAGTAACCCATCCATCCATCCATTATCCAACATCCATCCTCGGCTGACCTTCCAATCTCGAGAGCAGGGCAACCACTGCATGGTTTTGGTCATGTGGGCGCCCACCGGTAGTGACTTACGCGTTCAAGGTTTGTGGTCAGGCTGGCTCCGTTTCATTAAGGGCAGCAGTGGAGGTCGGGATGGTTGAACCTTATGTTGGTAGGTGCTGTGTCCAGAATGGGTGATACCGGTGTACATTCATGATATGGATACACTGTATCTACTAACCTAGATACTATACAGCAACCTTAATAATGTATGTAATGAGAAGGAATAAGGGCGGAGGAGGAATCTGGGCTGTACCGGTACGATGAAACCTAAGCATACTCGGCAGTCCGGGCTTGTAAGCACAAATACGAGTAGGTACTGTATGCCACAGGTACGGTGCTTTTCTCCGCTTCCAATCCAATAATATTTAGGTGAAGTTGCTGACTTCCTTTTGTCCCCGCATTTTGCTCCGCTGGTAGATTATGCAAGGATTGTCAGCACAAGCTCAGAAATGCTATGTGACTACTGTATTGCTATTGCTACAATTGCGGAGTAAGGAGTGAAGCTGGGGTTGGATCTGGGGTACCTGGTAAATCTCGGATCCGTCCACGGCGTACCCTGGAAGGTTTTGACTAAGAGATATTACGTATAATTTATTAGAATTCCCTTTCAAGCTCACCTGGCTTTGTTTCAAGGTTCACTTGCTAGGCAGCCGCATAGACTCTTTGTTGATGGATGATGGATGGATAGCGGGAACTCCCTCCCGGGCTCCAGCTCCACATGGTCATTTTTCTCGAATGAATGGGAAACCTGGAAGTATCTATATATACAGCGCTCTGTTGTCTGTGACAGAAGCATCTCAGTCGAGCTGAAACAATAGGACAGGCCCTGAGCTGGAATCATCCTAATATAGACATCGCAGGGACCCGCGAGTCGTGAGCAGCTGATGAAACGCTGATGTTTTATCGTCAGCTCGTCTGTCCGTCTTTATTTAGAGGTCTTAGCTCCCCTGTCAACCTGTCAAGTCTAGATGCGCCCGAGTTGGGTGGGATCCTTGAGCCCTTGCTTGGCCCAAGATTCCAAGGCGATGCGGCTTTCCCCACAGAGTAATCCGGCGCAGTACCAAATCCCTCTTAGTAATTTCAGGGCCCCTCGTGCGGGTTGAGGTTGGGGTTCGGAGTATGGGGGGAGGCAGGGGACGCTGTCCGATAGCGTGATTTGAACACAGAGTGCGCGTTCAAATGTAATGACTAAACAAAATGTCTAACAGATACTGCTCTTCCATCGTTTACGACGTCGTCTGACAGTAATCATCCTTCTGGAGAACAGCGCGACGGGGCCCATGCACTCGGGCATAATACCGTCCAATCACGTATTTAAACCCTCGAGGAAGATTGTCCGTGGCGGTAGACAGAAAATTATAAGTTATAATTGCCCAGGTGCATTGACCGAAGGGACCCATGGAACAGGTCTTTGCCTGGCAACTCCAGGAGGTCATCATCTGATCGTCAAGTGATCATCTGGATGAACAGATGGAATCCGAGATTTTCTTTTCCGCGGAATCTTCGAGTAACGGAGCAGTCCGTGCTGGGCGGGAGCCTCCAACCTGAAGAAGTCCAGGACGCAGAAAGGATGGGAGATCCTGATCCTGATCTGGTCCGGTCCACTTCCCCAGATTCGACGCTACACTGCATTTCTTGGTGTGCGTTAGCGGACTTGGAGACGGGGATGAGATTCTAGTTCATAATAATAACAATGGATGGAAGAGAAAAGAGGGTGCGTGGAAAAGGCCGAGACAGGAAGGAGACGGTTAGTTTGATGGTCAATTATGAATGCAGGACCAGCTTGCACCAGGAGGAGGAGGAGGTGGTGGTCCGCAGGCTGCAGTCACGGTCGAACTCGGAAGAGAGAAAAAGTCAAGCTGGAGGCGTAGCGTGGGGGGTTACTGTTAGTCTAGCGTAGCGTCCAGCTGAGCGAGCCGTCTCATCCTGTATGCACGTAATCCGGACCTAACAACTGACACGAGAGACCTCGAGTACATACCGTCTGGACTAGGTACGAATTCAAGCCATTTCCGTCATTGAAGTGATCAGATACGTATACCTGGTAGAGGAGAGCAGCCGGCTGCTCTATAACTTTAACCAACAACCTTAGTAGTACTACTTAAGGTAGTAATGAGGGTGTAATTGCCAAGCTGCAGTTGTAATGAAAAAGGAAAGAAATCTCCTGACTGGACTCCGTACCTTGCTCATCGGACTGGGACTATTCCTGAGGTGCATGATCTGGCCCCATCGGAAGACGAGCAGATGGGCAGAAATCTGGGGATTAAGACCAGGTGAAGGGATTCAGGAAGAGGATCATCCGCCGCCGTCGTCACGCATGCAGTTGGATCCTGATTCTTATTCGATCTGGTCTTGCCTTTGCTCATCAACCCTCTGGAGACGGCGGGGGGACAGTCCAGGAAGAATTTTACAAGGAAAAAGCAATCATTACTAGTAAGGTATGGCGAGGAGTTTTCAGGTGCCGTCCCCGCATTTCATCCCTGTAGGACTCCGTAGCAGGAGAACCACCAACCTGATGATGGATAGTCGTGCTCAGATGGAGACAATAGTAGTACGTATGTAGTAGGTTAACCAATGCAGCAGTCAAACTCTCGAGGAGAATGACACTGTTTCCCTGGAGTTGTATGATTGTCCCCCTTCTCCTCCTCCTCCTTCTCCTCCTCCTCCTACTACTTGGACCCACCGATCCTCGACCCTCAACACCCAATAACAACATCACCTTTGCGATTCTCCCGGTTGCCCATCCCCATATTTACACTTTACGAGGTTTCTCTTACAGCGTATAAACTGATCGTCTTATTCAATTTTTTACTCCCAACATTTCCAGCCTTAACTTGTATTAATATTTACTACTCCCCTCTGCTAAGTAATAAGAAAGACACCTTTCCCTTCTTCTCACTCCTCTCCCTCTTCTGCTCCTCTTCTAAACCGCAGCCAAGTCTTCCTCGGCCCCCCCACTTCTCAGGAAGACTTATCCACCGGTGCTCCTCTCCCTCCTCCCGCACGACTCTGCTCACCAGCAGAACATTTCCTCCACCCATCCTGTATTTCGAGTTTTCCGTTTGGCCCTCGCGTCTGATCCTCATGGTCAATGTTGTCCATGCAAAACTCTCCCGCCTTCGTCCTACCTCCGTCCTCCGAGCTCGAGAGTAATCCCGCCCATGGCTACCCGTCGCGCCCCCAGGCCGACTGCCGCTCGAGCCCGGCCGAGTACATTACATTCCCAGATTATGCAATAAGGAGCGACTCCCTTTCCCATCGCGGCAGCGAGAGCAGCACCGACGCATCCAACGGCTCCCCCGGTTCCTGGGACGGCGACGGCCCCTCCGACAGTTCCCCCCCAGCCGAAACAGGTGTACAGATCACGACAACCCTGATCAATCCGTCTACAGTTTTATTCAATGTTGTCACCTCGCCGGAGCAGGACGTAGTGCCGAAAGTAGAGGAGTTGGACGACAACGAGGAGCTGTTGAGTATTAAACCTGCGGTGGAGACGCCGCATGTGAATTCCACCGACCCCACGGCAGCTCCCGTCCACGTTCCACGGAAACGCGGCCGACCACGCAAGCATCCGCTCCCTGTTCCGGGTGGACAGGTCAAGGTCACCAAAGGTCGCTCCAAAACTGGCTGTATCACTTGTAGGCGGCGCAAGAAGAAATGCGACGAGACCAAGCCTTCGTAAGTTGTACCGGGCCTTTCGCCGGCGGCGGATAGTGTGCTGACCTCCCGCACTCTAGTTGTTTGAACTGCCAGAAGAATGCGGTGGTCTGCGAAGGATATCCTCCGAAGGAAATATGGAGGAGTGGAAAGCAAAAGCTCCAGGAGGGTGAGCTATTCTACTTTTTCTTTTATTGGCGGGTTTGGGCTGACTCGGCTCTCTACAGCTGCCAGGAGCCAAACGGTAATCACTCGCTCTCTGCCTATCCTCATCGACGGCATCGAAACCGATATGGATCGAAGGTTACTGGATCATTTTGTGTTCGGCTTCAGTCGCGTTCTGACCCTCATTAATGACGACTCGAACCCGTTCAAAGAAATCCTTCTTCCGATGGCCACACAACACCGGGGATTGATGCACTCATTGATGTGCCTGTCGGGATCACACTTGTCCGGTCTCAATCAAGAACCAGGGGTGAAGGAGCGCAAGTACTATCATTTCCACCGAGCGATCCGGGACTTGAAGGAGAACATCATGGCCAGATCCAACATGGCAGAAGCGGAGCCTGAATTGCTGGTGGAGGATCCGATCATCGCCTCAACGATTGCGCTCAGTCTGAATACGATCTGCGAGGGGGAAACCAATGGCGAATATCGACCGCACATGGATGCGGCTCGGTATCTGCTGGTCACACAGAAGCCGCGGAACGAAAAGTTCCGCCAATTCATCGTCGAGTTCTTTCAATATCATGACGTGTCCAACTCGATCACTTCGCTCGATCGTCGGCCGACCCTTCACCTGGACGGGGAACTGCGGCTCCCCGACTTCGTGCCGCATGCGCAGGCGGCGACGTTTCTGGGGGTCTTTGACGGGCTGTTCAGGTACATTTCGCAAGTGACTCGGCTGCGAGACCGAATCCGACAACGATTCAGTGAGGGCTATGAGCCAGCGGTCGACTACCAGATTCTCAGCGACGCCGTGAACATTGACTCGAACATCCGGATATGGGAGACGTCGCACCCGCCCAACACCCCGAACTTCTATCTCGCCCAGCTCTACCGACAATCAACCTGGGTATATCTGTACCGTACCATCCGACCCTCGCGACCGAGCGAAAAGATCGCGCAGGTTGTCGACGACGGACTGGAATTCCTGGACCTTCTTCCTCAAGACGCCGGCGCATTTAGCATTGTCCTCATGCCGCTGTTCTTACTCGGCTGCTCAGCCTTCCTCCCGCGACAACGAGAACGGATCCAGAAGGGTTTCGAGGCGCTCAAGAGATACTCCAACCTCCGCAACATCGAACCCGCCTTCAAAGTTGTCCAACGCGTCTGGGAGGTCATGGACACGAGAACCGAGGACAGCTGGGACTGGGAGAAGATCATCAAGGAGATGAACATGGACTTTCTCATCACCTGATTTATTTCGATTGTCGCATTTGCATGGTTGGCCGCTGGCGTTTGTTTTCTTGCATCACATTTCACATTTACTCAGCCATCTGGGTGCTTTCCCCAGCTATGTATATAAAAAAACAAAAGAAAGCGGCGGATGAGTGTCGTCTCTACTCGGTACTCAGGCAAGGCATTGGGCGGGTCTGGATTGGCGTTGGTGACTCGGACCGTACTGGGGAGGTATACCTATTCCAAAACACAACAAAAAGGTGGGGGGTTGCAATTGTCTTGCAACTTTACATTGCATATATTGGCTTGTATTTATATGATGCGGTGTAGTATGAGCTGATGATTTATTATGAGTTATTGAGCTGAAGTGAGGATACAGTTCTGGATTATTTTATATATATTATACCTGAGTTTACAGTTACAATTACCTTTGTATACTTCTCCAAAATAGTATATACACATACATTACTGAGGTTTATTAAGTAAGTATAATGTGTACTCACTTCACTATGGAATCCACTCACCTTAGCCTAGCTATGGTACGCGTACCTCAAACAGACAGCCGCATTGCTTAAGGTCCCAGTGAACCTGGGGAATTCCAACAATATCCATTCCTACTCAGTAAGAAGGCAAGAAGGCTACTCATTGAATTGGAGATAGCCGAATCTAACCTAGGTACCTGGTAGTCTACCTTACTAAGTAGTCTAACTCTACGTACCGATACCAAGTCAATCCGCGGACCCGTCAAGGTCCTGTCAATCATCCCACTTCCCCCCATCAGCATTGCAGCTGGCCCCAATTTTTTAGTATACTAGGTATTACTAGCAGTACTTACCTTAATCTACAGCGTAGTACATTACTACTGTAGAGCACTACTACTAGTAGTAGTAAGTCTGTCTACACACATAATAAAAATGTCACAATACCTATAATAGGTACGTCCTTACTATGTAGAATACGAAGGTCTACATAACCGGGAGCCCGGACATCGGCGTTAGCCGCGGCTACGATCTACCTAAGTAAGTAGTAGGACGGTAGGACGGGACCCTAGTACGGAGTACTAGTAAGTAGGGACTGGAGGTAGATCCATATTCCTTGTCCCTGTGCTTATCCTATCTGATCTTCGGTGAGATATGCCCGTCTCGGATTTCCGCGGGCCCATGTCCAAAATAGAGTTGAGGCAGTCTAAGTCCGGTACCTACGTACTTAGGTGCGGTAGTTTTCAGTACCTCCTGGGGCTGCTGTGCCAAGGTTTATCACTAGATAACTACCTCAGGGATCGACGATGACTGTGATGGGGCTGAGATGATGAATAGCTAGTAGGTACCTCGGAGTGTATATTAGCTCATCAGCAAGCTGGTTATTCCCAGCTATGGATGTAGATATATATTTCCCAAATCCTCTGGTACTATGAAGAGAAACCGTACGGATTGACAGGATGCTATATCCACTGCATCAGAGTTCACATCCTGTACCACCCACTTGACATTGTCTGTCAGCAGCCCAGATGGCTTTAGGCGGGTTTTTCAGAACTAAAACAATATATTTTATCTTCCAGGACTAGTCTAATCTTTTGTTATGTTAGACGCTGCACTCAGCAACGGAATCTATATAGTGACACCTCAGGCAACGCATTCCTTGAACTTATGCAGCCTGAGGCAGACAAGCAAAGCTCAGCTGGGGCACGTGGTGCTCGATCTTGTAACCAACCACCCATTCTGCTTTTTAATTCAGCATGCTTCAAGAAGGTCAGTTACAGAAGATTATATAAACCCGAGACGAGGCCCTGTTACTGTATCTAAATGAAACCATAACATTCAACACAATCCAACACATCAATAATGGGCTCAAACGCCAGACACTTCCTTTGCTTTCCGTCTTCGATGCATGATATAATTCTGCAGGTTCAAGGCAAGCGCAAGCACCCATGATGCCGCAGCCAAGGCACAAATGGCAGTCAGGCCACGATGGTAGAGAGGCCTGTCCTCTGTGCGGAAGATCTGCGAGCCGGAGATACCAGCGCAATTGGCAGCCATGACGACCAGCCTGCGAGAAGTTGTTAGTTTTGTCTCAGTCCAAGGGGGGCGGTGGAACGTAACGTACGCCATGGCCACACTACGCTCCTGCGGCGATCTGCAGTAAACTGACAGCCAGCCGATGTTCAGAACGTGCATACTGGCATATGAAACGTTGGCGACCGCAATGACTCCGTACCGATGCCACCGGCCAGAAGTTGCCGGGGCCACGCGCAGGCAGGCGTACGAGATGACGTTCCATGTGATGGATATGAGGACGAAGGGGCCGCGGTGGCCGGTTCTGTCACTGTCATCTCATGTCAGCATGACAAGCACCAACCCCTGCTTCGGCCGCCGTTATGTTTGAACATACCTAAGATATGAAAGGACCAAGACCCATAGCATCCCACAGTACACGGGCACGGAAGCCAGCGCGTTCGCACGCACAGCGCTGAACCCGAACGACTTGATAATGCTGGGTGTGTACTGCGTCAAGCCCTGGAACCCGGACATGGCAACGAGCGTAATGAAGAAGTGTTGGATGACGCGGGGCCGGCGGATGGTATTCCAGATGTCGCGTCCGGTGATCTTGAGGTGCCCGTTGCTTTTCTTGGGGTCGTCAAGGAAAACGCGCGACGTCGCAATATGCGATTCCCGGGGGGTCAGGTAGCCCCAGTAGCCGGTGAAGGCGCTGATCAGGGGTCGGCCGTCGCCGACTTTGGGAGGAACCAGGAGGATAAAGACCATTGCAATGAAGAGCGTAATTGTGCCCTCGACTTGTGCAAGGGTTAGTACAATCGGGAAGCCGGGGAGGGGAACTGTCAGATCGCCAACATACTCAGGAAGATCCACCGCCATCCAGCAAGGCCGCGTTTTCCAGACAGAGTCAGAAGCCCACCGGAGATCAGGCTGGAAGTCGCGCCCGAGAACATCTGTCCGAAGAAAAACAGAGTCACCCGGAGACTGGTCTCCTCCCTCTTGTACCATGTCGAAAGGTAGTAAAGCGCTCCGGGAATGAAGCCACCTTCCAGCAATCCAAGCAAGAACCTCGTCACCAGATACGCCGGGTACGAGTTGATGAAGGCCTGGAAAGTCGCGACAAGACCCCACGCAAAGATTTGCACCGACAGCCACCGCTGCGGCCCGACTCGCTGCAGGATGACATTCGACGGGATCTCACTGATCACGATGCCGGCGGACAACAGCTGCGTTCCGACATTGATCTGATTTGTAGTAATATTCAGGTCTTCGGTGATGGTCGATGTGAGCGCGGCGCCGATGTTCCCTCGATCAAGCTGTAGGGCGAAGAAGGCGAGGCCGAGAATGGGGATAAGGATCGTGTCGAGTCTGCTGGGAGTAAGTACATACATACATACACAGGGGGTTTGAGAAGGTGAAACTAACTTGAACTTGAGCTTCTTCTCCTCCTTGTCGTCCCAATCTTTTCCAATGGGCGAGACATCCGAGTCAAAAGCGGCAAGGCCGTCTTTCTCAGTGTCAACAACATCCATGGCAAACGGTGCTTTGGTCGTAGCCATGGTATGGGGGAAAAAAAAAAAACAAAGTTCAAACAATCTGACACAATATTCAGATTGTCCTGGATTTCCATGGCGTCTTATATAACTCCAAATATTCCCATAACCCGCTTTAAAAGTGTCGTCTCCAGCTATCAGCATAGCTTTGCAAGCGGGTATACCGCATGTTTTGCCATTGTCGACAGTGGATGGCGCTATGGCGCAATCATACTTCTTCACAGCCATTCGCTCGAACCCCAACTTCCAAGCAATCCTATGCCAGATCTTGACTCATGGGTGTTATACTGTATTAATCTAGACAGGCTGTGGGGCTTGGTTTCTATATCCCCTTGGCAGCAGAACCTACATGGTCTCCCAGGGCTTATGCTGATGCGTCTCTACCTACGGAGCAAACAACGGCTCTTTGAATCTTTTACCCGGACATCCATTACCGTCTATGCAAGTATCTACGATGAATTATGTCCAAACATCCCAATTCAGTCCATATCTCGTGAAGGCAAGCGCGTCTTGTGGCCCCTCTACCTCAGGGATATACCCATTCTCGCAGCGGTCAAACGATACTCTGGCCTGATTGGTATAGAAGGCATCGTATAGCGGATTCAATGCGTCCTGAATGTTCTGCACATGGCCGTCCGGATGGAGGACATCCCACGGCTTGATGCAGGTGGCGCCCTTGCAGGATTTGAGCACGAGGAGAAGAGAATCTAGCCTGCTGATCACCTGCGAGAGGCTGTGGCCGTAGACTTTGGCTGTCCCTCCGTCGGTGTAGAGATTGCTCAACTGGTATGGATCGGTCTGGATTGACGGGCAGGTTAGGATGAGATCCAAGTAGGGCTATAACGGTTGGTTGTGGAGTTTCGGACTCACAGTCAAGTCGTACAGCTCATGCTCGTTGTTGCACCATACTGAGTAGTAGAGGCTATAGCCTTCACCGATGATCCGCACAGACTTGTAGGTGTTGTTTGTGAAGAATGGGAGGTTCTCCGGGTTACCTATAGCGGCGCGTCAGCTCCTATTCCAGAGAATTGTATATACAGCTCTGGTATACTTACTCAGGGCGCCTCTCTCTCCTTCAAGGTGCGATTTGCCCCAGTACTCAACAGTGACATGCTCATGGCGTATAGAGGCACCATCATTCCTGCTCGGAAGAGGAATCGGCGTGCCATCAAAGTCGTCGCGCAGCGGTATCTCCGCTAGGCTAAAGATCGTGGGCGCAAGGTCGATGTGCGTAGTGACGGCGTCTTCCGCCTCATTCTCCGGCACACCAGGTCCACGGATAAACAGGGGCACGCGGATATCCTCTTCGAACCCGCATGTCTTCCCAGGTGGCAGCCGATGCTGCCCGATGTGGTATCCGTTGTCGGAGGTGTAGATGATGTACGTGTTGTCGAGCTGGCCGCTTGCTTCGAGCCTGGTGACGATCGAGTCGACAAGCTCGTCGACGCCTTGCAGAGCGCGCAGACGCTGCCGGTAGAAGTGGTCGTGATATTCGATTGTCGATTCATTCTGCCGAGGGAGGGTTTTGACCCAGCTGACTCCGCTCGGTTTGTCTGGGTTGAAGTGCTTCGTGCGAGGAACCTTCACGTCTTGAAACAGCGTCTTGTGTCGATCTAGCGGAATAGGCTCGGTCATGATCGTAGGAGCTCCGTCATCTCCTCCGAGAGCGCTGACATCCACGTTCGAATGCGGCGCAACCGGAGCGACTGTCAGAAAGAACGGACGGTCGCCCCTCAGGCCCTCGTCTAAGAATCCCAACGCCTTCTCGGTAATCACCTCGACGGTATGCCGGCCTTCGTAGCTCACCGGCTCGTCACGATTCCGCTGATAGGTAGAATTCAGATAGGAATAGGTGAAGGGATCCAAGAGGAAATCGGAGCCGGTGAAGCCATTGACGTACGGGCTGTAGTAGTTGTCAACAGTATGCGAATTGAACAGTTTGCCTGTGTAGTAGGTGTTATATCCGGCGCTTTGGAGCCATACCGGCAGGAAGTTGTCGTTGAAGCCACGGTCTACGAACTTGGGGTATCCTCCTGTCTTGAGATTAGGTCGGTCGCCCTTTATATATGAGAGAGAGGGAGTGGTTTACCGTATGGAGGAGCGACGTCGGTGACATTCGTGTTATGAGCCTGGCGCCCTGTCCACAGGCTGACGCGCGACGGGCAGCAGAGCGCGGTCGTGACAAAGTGGTTGCTGAAGAAGGTGCCTTGTTGCTTGAGGTGCTTTGACACCAGGGGCATATAGTCAATTGAGTCAAGCCTGAGGTCCTGGTCATCAGTGATGATGAAGATGAAGTTCGGTTTAGTCGTTGGTGTTTGCGGTGCTGGACCGAGGATTTGCTGCAGCGGATCGGAAGCTGAAGGGATGGCATTGACTGCCACGGCCGATGCGAGCCATAATGCCGTCCGTGAAGCTCTCATGGCGAGCGGGTTGTGATGATGATGATGATGCTGCTGCACCTGCCCGCAGGGGAGATTCAAGTACGAATGATCTTGAGTGCCCAATGCCGAGAGTCTAGGCTGGGCCCGCGCAGATCGCGCCATTATAGCGCCGATGAGCTTCCTGTCAACAAGCTCCAGAAGAGTATACCCTCATCGTCTCCAGAAATGGCGTGCTTGATCCCGCGGTACCTGACTCATGCTTCTTGCCGAATTCCGCTGTTTATTCTTTTATATCCTTGAGGCAGAATGACGATTGTTGCATCACCGCAATCATGGCTCCTGCTCCTGCTCAGCCGGACGAGACGACCCCGTTAGACCCTGGTGATCCCAAGTACCAGGTCATTGTTACAGCCAGCACAAAGTTTACCGACGAGGAGAGTGATGCGGTTCCGGAGAGTCTGTCAAAGCCGCCGGTCGAGGTGTTGACCAGTGTTGGGAGCATTATCGCCGTGCTTCTTCTGGGTAAGAGGCCGGGCAATTGCAAGAGAGCAAGCAGCAAGAATGCTAACCCTTCAGGCGAATTCATCTCCAATGCCGATGGCACACTTGTCATGGCCGCGACGGCTCGCATCTCGTCTGAGTTCAACAGCCTACAAGGAGCCGCCTGGCTGTCAACCGGGTATACGCTCGGGGTTTGCGTTGCGCAGCCGATGGTGAGTAATAAGCAGACGGGCCGAAAATAAAGTCGCGGGCTGCGCTGACCGTATCCAGTATGGTAAGCTAAGTGACATCTACGGCCGGAAACCGCTTTTGTTGTGGTCCTACTTCTTCCTCGCTCTGGGCTGCGTGGTTTGGTAAGCAGGCAGGTGCAGTTTCAAAGGACAGCGCTGATGGCACTTCTAGTGGAGTCGCAACGGACATGTGGGTTGTCATTCTAGGACGTGCTCTGAGCGGTGTTGGCGGTGCTGGCGTCATGACGATGAGCGCGATCATCATCACCGGTGAGACCCAAGGAGCATGTAGCGCTACACTACAACAGCTAATCCCGGTAGACATTGTGGCCAAGCGAGAGATCGCAACATGGCGGGCCGTTGTCAACTTATCCATGACCCTTGGACGCAGTATCGGAGGCCCAGCTGGCGGAGTGCTAACTGACACAATCGGATGGCGATGGTACGTCCATACTTGGTCTCTCTCAGGTGGCAATGCTGACCAAAGCAGGGCATTCCTTCTGCAAGCTCCATTGCTTGCGATTGCCGCCCTTCTTGTTGCCATGCAACTCAAACTGATCCATCATACTTACCGTGATTCACCGTCTCATGTGTATGAGTCCAGGTTTCGCCGTATCGACTTCCGGGGCTCCATTCTAGTGGCCACGAGTATCTCCACCCTCATTCTTCTCCTGGATCAAGGCGGAAAAGCATTCGCCTGGGTATCCCTGCCCACATTGCTCTTGTTCGGTTCGGGGGTATCGACATTTTCCCTGTTCATCTACACCGAGCTTTACGTCGCACCGGAGCCGATCTTCAACCTTGAGATCCTCAAACGTCCAAACGTGGCCGCCAGCTACCTTGTCAGCGCCTTCCAGGTCGCCGCTCAGGTCAGCATGATGTTCACCGTACCACTCTACTTCCAGGTCTCCAATCGGGCGTCCAGCACTGCAGCCGGTGCTCACATGATCCCCGCAGTGGCCGGCAATGCCATCGGGGGCTTAACAGCGGGGTCGTATATCCGACGGACGGGAAACTACAAGCCGATTCTCGTGGCTGCCGGCTTCATCGCGTGCATTTCGTACCTGCTGCAGATCCTCCGCTGGAACGGAGACACTGGGGTCTGGGAATCGCTGTATATTATCTTTGGTGGGCTGGGCAGCGGGTCTGCGGCGGCGGCGGCATTTGTGAGTATGACGGCCTTCTTGGACCCAAGCGAAATGGCCATGGCTACCGGGGGGTTTTCACTGCTGCTCAACTTTGCCCTCACGGCGGGGATTACATCCAACTATACGCTGCTGTCATCGGAGTTTCGGAGACAGCTGCAGAGGAGGCTGCAGGGGGAGGGGGCGCGTGAGGTGAGTGTGTGCTCGGTTTCAGGAATCTGACTGACCGAACATAGATTATTCACCATGCCTTGTCAAGCATCGATTATATCGCAAGCCTCACTGGCGCTCTTCGAGAGACAGTGGTGGGAGCCTATGTTGCTGGCTTGAAACACGCCTACAGTAAGTCAATGCTCGCGGGAAGCTGGAGAGATGAAATCCTAATTCTCGGCAGTCTTCTCGTTTACTTGCTCGCTACTGTCTTCCGTGACGGCCTTGACTGCTAGAAATCACCGTCTTTAGATTATGTATCACATAGTAGACTGCCCTTAGCCGTACTGGATGTTTTTCCCCCTCGGCCAGTATCTCGAGGAGCCCGCTTGGTTTATCCGGTAGCTCTCCGATTCACTTTATCTGAACAATCGGTATAGAGCACTGTCGAACCATCATCACTGGGATTCTGTTCTCAGTGCAGTGTTCGCCTTGTTCCCCGGGTCTTCCGGGCAGGCTGTTCAAGTTTAGGTACTAAGGTAAATAGTAATACCCGGAATGCGTCACTACCTTACGGGGACTGTACGGGCATTTGTACCCGAAAATCTATATAGAGAGTAAATATGAGAATCTTAGGTATTTTTAGATTTTTATTCTATTTAAATTTATAGACCGAGAGTACCTAGGAGGCTAGTAGTAGTAGCAGGTAAGATCCCCGACCTTCTAGGTATAATCGGATATATATCAATTACCATTGGGATGATCTACTAGTACTACCTAGATGGAGGTACGTAGTATCTCCTGTTTACCTTAGTATTTTCCTTGGTTTGTACGAGGGACAGTACAATGACAGACAGGTCTGGTGAGCTACTACTACTACTACTACTACTATAGTAGGGTAGTAGTAGTAGTTCTACAAGTGCTGGTTACCTGCTATATACCTACACTATACCATCTACTATCAATTAAGGTATAGCACAATACCGTAATATCATGGGCTTCTGGCAGGCATACAGTAGGTCAGTACTTAGTCCAGGCAATGCATCATTACAAGGATGCCGGTATCTGTCCCTGAGTATTATGGCCGCTTGGGTTTTATTTTAGCATGTTTGACATGCACAGTGCATGCATGCATACAGTAATTAGATACGAAGAAACGGCATTTCTGGATGCGATGCGGCGAATGCTGTCATTCCGGCCGAATGAGCGCCCGACGGCTGGAGAGGTGCTGGATCCGGAGTGGATGGTCAAATGGGCATCCATTGCCTGATTACCTTATGAGCGAGGATCAATCTACCGAGCCTCTTTGAAAGGCTTACCAGGAGATCCATGTAGCAGTAGTCTATCAAAGGATCTATGCGCAGTTCCGTACCTAAATAGGGTTCGTACCTAAATAGGGTCCAAGGGACGTTTCATAGTGGATCAGAATGTCTATACTCTATAGATATGGTCCATGGTCCACAGCGGAAAGGGTGCTTGCTTACCGTATATACTTATAGCCGTATCTCTTGCTCTTCCTCCCCTCTTAGAACTGGCATGGCTGATCCTGTCCACACACGGTCTCTCTTTTTGGCGCTCAAAACGAACAACCTAACGCCGTATGGATAGACTAGTGGGCGGCTAGGCACCTTAGATATCTAAGTATAGAAGTCGAAATCATTTCATTACTTGATATTATTATAGCTATTAGATACAGGCCAGGGTTAAGGTGTTGGATTCCAATGGGTTGGCGCCTCGTCCATGGGGTAAAACAGTTATTACATATATTATAGATTATAGATTACAGATTATATTGATCTGCTGCTGATACTCCATTCCAGAGTTGGTACCAGGTACGTACGTAATCATTAGCATGGTGGTCTTCATATTGATCGACTGTTAGATCCTGCGGAGCTAGCTATACTTAGAGACTTTATACTCTGGGGTGTTTATTATTATTATTATTCTTGGGCATCCACTAGCTTCCTGGCTAATTGCTGTTCAAGATCAGGAAATGGATTGCTTATTTTCTATAGTGTAGTATAGTACTACTTTAGATTCTCTTGGATCTATTATTAGTTCTGTTGCTGCTGCTTCGTGGTACGGTACTAGTTAGACTAGGTACCTTACTAAGTATACCTTAGGTAAGGGTAAGTTTAGGGACCGGGTCTCATTGGATTTCCGAGAGACGGATGTGTCATCGGATACTGGATAATGATAAGGTATTGGATATCGCATTGGAAAGATGACGCAGCCGCTCCCTATCTACTTACCTACGGAGTACCGAGTACGGTACGGAGGACGGAGTGTCCTCCTCGATGTTGCATCATCGAAAGTTAATGTAATGGAACTCGCGGGGCGGTTTTCAGGGGTTAGCAGGTTCGTACCTATCTATCTACTTACGTACCTGTCTAGGTACCTAAGGTAGTGATCTACCTCTAGTCGGTACTAGTAGGCAGGGCACGGATCCGACGGGTGGCCACTTACCTTGCCATCAAGGTTAAAGTACAAGGTTAAAGTATGTGTATCAGGTACCCGCGTACGTCTTGTGTACCTGGAGGTTGTCGAACCTTAATACTGCACTACACTACACTACACTACACTACACTATACTATAATATAATATAGATAAGCAGATAGTCATTGTAGGCAGTGACCGAGTCATTGCATCTAAGCTAACTGATACTACCAGAGAGGTATCGCAGAATCATACGTAGCCAGTCAATCCCGAACGAACCGCCCAGATGCTAAACCTTAAGCTAAAGCGAAAAGAAAAGAAAAGAGAAGAGAAGACCCCACCCATGCAGCATGCTCCTCTTATACAACGCCGACCCGAACCGGGAAATCAATCTAGAGGTATAGATGAATACCAGATGAACAATGACAGTAAGAGACGATAAAGAAATATATGCATGAGAGGGTCGCGCCAGAACGTAAATATAAAGCATGGAGTCAGACAGGCGGCTACGCCGTGAATACCCGGTCCAGCTGTCGGAGGGCGCGCATGTCTTCGCCGCCCGTGCCGATCTTGTCCGTAGGGATGTCCTGAGGCCCCTCGCCCGGTCGCACACCGGCCGCTACTGCACCCGGACCAGCGGGTGGAGGGGTCGGTGCCGCTGCGGAAATGGATGGTAACGGACCGGATAGGCTGCCGTTCATCAGAGCCGTGATGCTCGGGACCGTGGTGCCAGAGGTCGTTTCAGCGGAGGACTTGGCAGGATTTGGAGGTACTTGGCTGAGGACTGGCGGACTTCGAGCCGCCGGGTGGACAACCCCGTTCGCAGGCGGACTCAGCTGATGCTGCGTGCGCGGTGACGACCGGCGGTGGTCCGCATATTCTGGGGGAGCCTGCTCCGCGATCACGCGAGGTGACCGTGCGGGGAGTAGTAGAGGAGGACCTTGCTGCAACAGGTGTGGTGGTGGTGGCGGCGGCGGCGGATGATGATGATGATGTTGATGTACGGCAGCCTCGATAGGATGGACTGCACGTTCGTAACCTGAAGCCAAAGCGGGCGGTTGCGAATGTGGTGGCGGCGGCGGCGGCAGAGCATGGTAGGGATGGGGCGGCGGATGGTGGACGGGGGAGATGTAGGCGGCTGGGTAGTGTAGTGAAATCGTCGGAGGAGTTGCGAGCGGGGTTGGAGGCCATGCGTACCCAGGGGGATACGGCTGTGCATGGGCGACAGAGCGAACATACGGGCCGGCGATGGGATGGTGACTGGCCGGCGGCGGAGGCACAGCGTAGGGGGTGCCCGCCATGGGCCCGCGGGTGACGACAGGGAGGTTTTGCTGGTCGTTGACGGTCGACTCGGGATACAGACCCTTCTGCGGATGTACCCCGCGCAGAGCAGGATCATTGGACGGCTGGACGAGGTTTGCGGCATTCGGATGCGACCGTGAATAGTAGCTGATCAGATGGAGATGTTGGCCCGTCGAGGTGGTGATACTGAAAGACTGCTTCATCAGCCCGTCAGGCTTATACCGATACCCGTCCGGACCATCGTCTGGTCCCAGGTCCCGATCCTCATCACTTCCGCGAGCGCTCTCTGGGGTTTTCCCAGCTCGCGGCTGGGCCGAAACGCTGGTGCCTCCCCGCTTGCCTTCCATCTCACGATACGTCAGGAAACTGCCTGACACGCGGCTGGCACTCCATGACTTGCCATCGGTCCACCGTCGCATGCCCGCTTCCCGTTCATCCCAAACAAATACGGACCCCGACTGGATCAGTTGCCGCTCTTTCTCGGACAGGCGCCTCTGCACGCGGGGCAGCAAGCCGATGCGACATGCCTCGAAGAGGATGATGGCGTCCGCAGGAGTGCGGACGTGACCGTGGTAAGTCTCCATCCCACTCCGATGATTCGACCCCAAGGTGACGGATGAGGATCTCAAAGTCACCGGGGTTGGTGAGCGGTAGTCAAGAATGGTGAAAAGTCGAGGGATGAATGGTTATTCCACAAAAGCTCCGCGGGATGATGATGGCGGGAGCATGAAAGATTACCCAAAGCGGCAATTCGGGCGAGGGTCCGTCAGGAACTGTGGCGGTTAGTTAGAGGTCTGGAGGGGGAAAGAAGAGAAGGAAGAATATAATAGAACGGTCGGAGAGGCGATAATACTTACATATTAGACAAACAAGGGATAGATGGACAGGTATGGCCAGGGAGAGGTCTGTCGAAAAGGAGGGGAAATAATAGTCGTAGTCGTAGTCGTAGTAGTAGTAGCGACAGATCAGGGGAAGAGAAAGATGGCCGAGGAAGAAGAATAATAATGGAAGTTTTTTTTAAAAAAAGAGTAAGAAATAATAAGAAATAATAGTTTTAGTTTTAGCATTTATTAGCAGCTAGGACGAAAGTCAGACAAAGATTAAAGAATAGGAAACAGAATTAGAGCGAGTGGGGAACCCCCACTGCGTCCAGTCTTAGCATGGATCCCAAAAGTAGGTTCCTCCATAGGCGATGCAATGGAAGTCTTTTTGCCAACCGACCTTAACCTTAAATCACAGTTTTTGGATGCATCCATGGGAAGGGCCCTGGAGGAGAGGAAAAAGAAACCCCGGGGGTGGCGGCTAGATGGATCATGCCCAAGAAACCGACCTGTAGGAAGCAGAGGAAGACACTGCGACTACCTAAGGTACTGTTACTCGTCCTCCTGATACCTTATAAGTATATTCAGGTGGGCAGCAGGGCACAGGTGGCGTACCCGAAGATACTCTTAGGGCGTCAATTCTGAAGCTTAAGCTTAAAACACACGAGGAACCTTAAGGTTATTACCTAACTGATTCCGGATTACTGATCAGTTACTCCTAAATTACAGCCTCCTCGCTTACGGTGACAATACCAGTACCATTCTTACCCGGCTCAGGCTGTGGCAAACTGGCAAAAACTCGTATTTCTCAAGCCACCGGATCCTGTTCTTTTCCCAGCAATATTAGACGACGGGCAAAGCTTGTTCTTTGTCCAATGACTCGCATCGGATAGGGAGTTAGGAACCATGATTCGAAGAATACGAAGGTCATCATCCTCCGAGGAGACTCAACTATTCAGTCCTAGTAGTAGGGACTGACTCGGCGTTATATGGTGCGACCAGAGTCCCAGTCCCAGTCCCCAGTCCGAGTCCAGTCCAGTCCAGGACCAGGACCAGGACCGGATTACGAAGAGACCAAGAGCCCACGAGTCCAAAATCCAAGACGCCAGGATAAGCGTATCGCCAACAGAGTCGCCCCAATTTAGTTGGTCTCTTGGCCCACGCACACTAACGCCGCTAAAATAAGCTAAAGAACCAGGATGAGTCGTGATTGCTGGTGCCGACGGGACTCCTACTCCAATCTGCTCCGTCAAGCGACTTGGCAGTGGACCGCCGATGGTTGGTTTTCGGGGAGGGGGGAGGGGCCATGAAGAAGACAGATCGCCTGACGCCCGCAATTATTATTGTCCGGATTATTGGAGTGGTAGAGAGTACTCAACTGATTTATCATGGTCATTATCATTGTTGGGTCCATGGCCAGTCGCTTATTAAAGCCCAGAGGAAGGACTCAGAAGAGAGCCTGCCGAACTCCCGGCTCCCTCTCGACAGCCTGCCCAAGTCCTTGCATCAAAGGATCTCAAATGTAACCTAACCTCTTGTCTGCTCCTTCATATATTATTATTATTAGACGGTCCATGTCAAAATAAGCAGAGACCAAGCTGATCAGGGGTGCTGTGAAACGTCTCACAGGCTTATCTCCACGAGCATAATTGGTTTAAAGTATGAAGACAAGTCATCGTTCTGATTGATATTATTTCATCCTCCAGGGCCGGATGGGGAAATTATTCCACGGTACCTCTCTAGTAGTAGCCTAGTGGGTTGAAGGAAGCCTGCCCAGCCTGAAGCCTTCGCTTGTTGCAATCCTAATATAATCAATGTCAAAGCGTACAGCCACCACTGTCCAACAACCTAAGGTGCTACTGTCGGTCACCACTACTACTACTGGGGTAGTCGGGTGCTTAGTAGCAGAGTAGTCGAGTAGTGACAGTCGCACAGACTCGAGTTGAAAGGCTGAGTCCAGAGTCCAGAGAAGTCAGTGAGGGAATAATTTCAGATATGCTTAACACCAGTAAGGTTGGCAACTTGGCATTCCCCCGCGTGGGATCCACTGGGCTTTTCCGTTTCTCTTGGTGACCATCTCCTCCCGTCTCCAACCTCCCTCTCTTTCTCTCTGTTTGCTGTCTTGTTTGCTCTCGTACAGACCTATTCTTGCTGTCAGGAATGATTATACTAGGTAAGGTATTCCTATCCACCTCAACCTCAACTACCTACCTACATTACTGCCTAAGTAAAGTAAGGTAGGCAGTCACTTGCCCGGATTCCTCGGACTCCAGGGCTCCAGGCTCCAGCAAGTAAGACTGAAAGACAGACCGTGGATCCGCCCAGCCCGAGCTTGGGATATTAAACTAATTCCAACCAGTTCCGTTCCTGCTTATCCACCCTCTTTTATCTCGCATAAATACTCCGCCCGTGGTTCGCTTCTGACTAATAATAATATGCTTTTTTTTTTTTTTTTTTTTTTTTTT